>JASANC010001615.1:0-19609 GCA_030248135.1 Theristus sp. LFF4_11 | reverse complement strand
TAGTTTTAAAAATATAATACGCACAGCTCAACGGCTTAGTAAGCTGATTTTCTGGCATTATCCCACAGTGAATCTAGATTTTCAGAACGCCGTGCTTAATATTTTTGTCCGCCCCGCCCAGCATTTGTGTTGTATCTTCTGCGTTGATCGGTGTTTGTTTGTCACCAAATTTATGCAACTTTCATTGAAATGACATGCTGGTTTGCAACAGAATCGGTGTGCTGTTACTGTCGAAAATGTTAAACCTTGTTCAACCTTCTAAATCCAACGGCATCGAATTTTTAAGTTCGTTCACTTAGTTTCATCGTATGTTTGTTCTGTTGTGTTGTTCAACGCTATCTAGACCGACTGTTTATTTATTACTATTGTGAAGGAATAATTTGTGTACCAGTTTGGTTCAATCAAGCATTTCCTTGTGCCTTCTTTTTCTCCTTTATTAACTGAAAATCTGATTTTGTTACGTAGTTTCGGCTGTCGTTGTGCAGTTTCGAGTTTAGTGCGCAATTCCAGTCTTCAATATACCTGTTCGGGCTTTTCGGCTTGTAGCCTTCGAATCCGAATAGCTTTCGAATGTGTTTTCACAACCTTCCTCAATTTTCACAATCACAATTCGGATACGGTCGGACATCGCCAAACGAATCTGACCACCAACCGCCACCCCAACAACAAAAACTCACTCATTGTTGCCGTTAAGGAAAAAATTTGCTGCTGAGAATGTTTTTATACAAAATTTTCACTGATTCAAAAGCCGGGAAGCTCGCTTTTGCATTTCAATTTATTTTTTAAACACTATGCTGGAGATTACCATATTTGAAATTTAAAAAATCAAAATTTGAACTGCTGAAACTCCAAAAAATCAAAGCCGTGACGTGAAACGTGCAACTTCTAATGACGGCATGCGAAGCCTTAGGCAGTCTAGACTTCTTTCTTTCAGTGATTTTTTCCGCGTTAAAAATGAATATGTCACAAACATTTTGGTGAACTGAGAGATTTCGTTTTATTTTGATGTCGATGGCGACAAATAACTATGAAAACCAAATTGTTGGACCGGGCCGCAAATGATTGGGTTGGAACTTGCAGGGCCGCAAATAAGTAGGACGCGCGTGTCGGGCCGCTAATGGGTGGGCCGGTAATGAGTGGCCGCTAATGTCGGGACACCAATGTGCAGGCCGCAAATGAGTAGGCCGCAAGTGACCCCGCACTATCAAAACTTATGAAGTGTCACTTTCTGTATGCAATTAAACCTCCGGTCCGCTCGCTTTAAAATCAGGCAAGGGTCCAAGATCCAAAGAAAATGAACACTTGAATCCACTATCTACAAAAATGACGTCGCCTATTTTTGACGAATCTTAAACCGGTGTACACAAGTCACAAACACGACCCGCCCCATCGTTTCAACACCCTAACTAAACGGAAGAATAAAATGAGACAAAAAAAGAACAATAAAACCTTTGCTGTGGTCATCAAATGGTCTTATAAAAGTTTATTCTACGTACTGCTTATAATAACCTCACAATTTTGAAATCTTAAAATTATTAAATTTTAATTCAAAAATAGTATTGAGAATCAAGAAGCTTTTGAATCGATGAGTAGCGTCAAAACACACACGCACGCTGGCACGCACAACAATCTCAAAAACTAAACACACAACACTGATGATCAACCCGATGAAAGACCAGAAACCAAACAATGAAATTAACAGATGGAAAGAAGGGATATAAAGAAATCACAGTCCGATAAATTATCCAATAGTTATACTGTCCCATGAACGATGTCACGTGAGAGAATAGACCAAAGGGTTCATCTTCATCTGTCTGCGATCCATAATAACGTATGTCAATAAAAAACCCGTCAGTTAAATCCGAAATTTTAGTTGAAATCCAAGCAAGTACTACTTTCTGATGTGATGTTACGGTTACCATAATCAATATCACGGCGATAAAGCATTCAATAGTTTTTGTTCCAAATACGTGGTTGAATACAAGGCGCTGGTTGAGATATAAGGCACCACGGTTCGCACAGTGAAACGAGAAAAAAAATTGAAAATAAACGATACAGACCGAGAAGGCAAAATCAACTGAGGAAAAAATTGCTAATGAAAAAAACAGTATAAAAAGTCTGTGTTCTGTGACTGTGAGTGCATAAATTGGCACAAAACGTGGAGTGATGGGAAAATCATGCAATAACTGCAAGCTTGGAGCCACAGCAAATAACTGAATGTTTGATACTTGATGCTACTTTTGAACTTTGAACATGAAGCCTTGCGTTCATCAAATTACTGAGCCCCGCAAAAACGAACAACAGCCTGCACAGAAATCATGCATGCACGTGATCGCAACAACCAATCAGTTGATTGCCTGTAATTTCAAGTTCGACTGTAGTCGAATACTGTCAGTATGGAATGCTCTGTGCGAGTCCGGCCCACTGGTCTGGTGCGACTGCAAAGTAGGTCTCAATGGCCTCCGAGAATCGTGTGCAATACTGCTGCGGCGAGATGATCGTGGGTAGATGCGCGCCCGGCACGGCCACCTGCTTCACCCACGACTCCAGCTTTTTATCCAGCGTGAACGTTCGCATGTAGTCGACGATGCCGAGCACCAGTTCCTGTAGCGATGTGTGAAACGTGTGACTGTCATAAAAAATAGTTGATCGTTGACCACCAATGATATCAGCAAAACATGCTCTGGTAATGCGATGCCTAACCTGACAGCATGGACCACCAAACTTGACAAAATCTCTGTTGGCAACAAACCATTACAAGACTGGTAGTCTATGTTGAGAGACTTCCCGCAGACAACAAAAACCTTGCCGTTTAGGTTAGCTGGCGCACAAGGTAATTCATAAAATTACTCTTTGGGAATCTTCTCAGACGCAGAAAGAAGGTGGTCTGGTTCTGGTGCGTAGTAACGGCAGTCAGTCTACGCCGGTTGGTTTTTGTCGTGACACCGGGTGTGACGCACGGGTACAAGGAGTGAGTGCCCTATTTATTCGGCACTATGTTTGTATATACCTGTTTATCGTCATCAACGCCAACCAACAGCGAATAGTCCATGACGCCGTTCGCAGACAGAAAGTGACTGTCGTTGCTGACAGCCATGTTCAAGGCGGCCTTGCTGTGCGGCTGCAGATAAAACTGATTGTGCCAGAGGTCTTTCAGAAAGTTTTCGTCCAGCAGCACCAAATCGGCCGCCGGCTTCTCGCTCGCCATCCTGCAATAAGGAGTTTTGTTTGAAATCTGGTGAATGGTACCCAACTGAATGTGCTCTGTAATTTTGCATTACGTTGTCTGCGCACTTCAGTGCTGAATAAAACTCAATTGAACTGAAGTAGTGAACTCTGTTGATTACTTTGGAACGAATTACAAGCTCACCGATTTCGCAGCGATCCCTTCAAGTCGTACACTTGACGAATGTTACGCTCGTAAAAGAGGAACTCCATCGCGAACAGATACAACTTCGCCACTTGGCCCGACTGTTGGTTTCGATAGCAAACCTAAGAAAACATACATACGATCGGTTTCAAAGCTCTGACCGATAAAAAATGTCAATTTCGCACTTGATAGACGCCGTAGATCTTTGCGAGCGCCGTCAGCTTTGTCTCGGTCGCCGCCGTTGACAAATAGTGAAAGTAGTTGGGCGCAAACTTCAGAAAGCTCTGCATCTCGAGGCGCGACAGCGTTTTGAACACAAACCGACGATCGCTGGTACGGTAGAAGCAGGCGCCTGATTTGCCGCCCTTCGGCGTCCACTTTTGCGAACGAGACAATGAGCGAATGAAGGCGTCTTCGCCTGTACCAAAAACAGATTATAAACAAGCAACAAACTGAAACAGAAACATTTCATTGGGTTCGTTTCGTGGCACAAGCTGCTGTGCAGTATGCGATTATAACATGCATGCGATGCGGTAACCAGTAGCTCCAACTAGCGATAGCAGCACTTTATGCCCCGAGCATGATGCGATTAGAGGGTTCGATAAAACAGTGCTGCTTGTTGACTTCACAATTTTTCTCAATTTATTTGATCTCAACGCGCTTGAAGGCGGTAACAAACTACGACCAAAAACAGTCCGAAAATACAGAAAAGACAAGACACCGCAGAACGAACCGTTCGCAAACATCAACTTGCGCAGCAGTCGAAAGTGCTCGGCATAATAGATCTTGACGTAGTACTTTGCGGCAGCGTCTGCGAACTCGGTCTCAATGTGTTGACTGTTTGAGTCGTAACTCGACGGCGTCTGTTCATGGTCGACCGTCACATTGGGGCTTGTGCGTCCGAGTGGTGTGCCGAGTGCACTCGAGTGCTCCGTGGCGGTGCTCAGCAGACCCGTGCCGTTGATGTTCGTGGCTTTCTCACTGTCGTTCGCGGCCCACATCGACTGAGCCAGCTTCAGCGAGATTGGCACACCTTCGTCGCCTGCCCGAGAAAAAATCAAACGTCGATGATATGCGCTTAATCGCCAATAATTTCAAAAACTTTTCAAACATCGTCAAACATGGGGCAATTTAGTGAATCGATAAAAAAACTCGATTGCTGGATTAGTTTATAAAGCTGTATGCCGGGTTGTAAAATGGCAAGCACACTGACTCACGCACCACACAGATCGCGCAGCAGCCGTCGTTTCGTCTCGTATTCGGCGCTGGTCAGTGCGTACGCAATCATCGATCCGACGTCGTCGTCGCGCACCACGATCGGCAGACGCCCGCACGGCAGCGCGTAGTGGTCGCTCGCGTTGAACGGCAGTCCGATGGCGCTCACTGCGAACACGGAACACCGCGATTGTGCATTGACAACGCACGATTCACTCAGTCCGATAGCTGTCATTGGCTGCCAGTGGCACGTCACTGATGCCAATGAACCAGAGCACTTTGGTGTTGTTATTGCAAAACAGTGTGCGACTGTTCGTGAAGTTGAAACGCGTGAATAAACTGCTACAGCATGTTTCGGCATGTGGTATCAAACGAGGTGTGTGTTCACACACACAGCACAGCGGACCGTGAAATGAAAATCGAACTACGGAAAGGGACGCTCAGGCACTCTCTGAATGCACACGCAGTCCTCCTAAACCACGCGCACGTGTGCGCACGCACCAACGCCGCCAGCGACATGACTGCTGTAGAAGCTCGGCACGGCCGCCGTCAACTGGGCGAGTGCAGCCGACGAGAGAGTGCTGCTGTGCTGCTGGTGAAGCTTGAACGCCGGCTGACTGGCGACCTTGCGCAGACTGACGCTGCTGTCCGTGCTGTCGTCGTGGCCGCCGCTGCTGTCCTGCGTGTCCGAGCACGTCGAATCCGTGGTGCTGTTGAAGTTCTGCACAAAAGTCTCTGCAGAGTTTTGGTTCGGTTGGGTTCAGTCCGCCGTGAACTACAAGACTCACAGAAAACGTTTTCAGTTTTTTGGAATGAATCTTATGATGACAACTCCAACAGTGCAAAACTCAGATCAGAGTTGTGGTTGTACGGGCAGTGGACGTGACATCGCACCACTCTAAACAACGCCGACACGAGCGAGCGTCATCAACACCAAGCAAACCGCACGTACATGATCCTCGTCACGCAGTTCGTCAAGACGCAGATTGCCGCTCGGTCGCTTGCGTCTGTCCAGCTGCGGCGAATCGTTGGCCGTCGCGTCGCCGTTGCTCGCAAGCGCTGCAATCGAGACAGAGACAAAACAGTCAGTTATCTACGGAGGTTGGAATCATAGCCGGGCCATGCTGTTGTGTACCGTGGCTAAATCGAGCTGTCACTCTCCATGGCATGGCAGATGGCACACCAAATGCAATTTCAGCTGCATGATAACTTCGTCCACACATTCAGTCAAAACACACACCTGGCTGTTTCGCAGTGCGCGCCTGTTTCATCGAGTATTTGCCAGTGCCAGTGTCCTGTTTGGAATGGTCTTCCGTGCCATGATGGTTCCAGTTCATCACAGTCAACGACAGCAGCTGACGACACCGAGTGAGACCGTCCATGATCTGCCAATCAACGTGTGCTCAGCGATTTCAACAAATACGCCAATCAATCATGGTACACAATGCAGCCAATCAGTGCCCAATTGACGTAAGCACGCAGTTTCCAGCTTGACGCGGCAATTAAAAGTTACTGAAGTGACAGTCCTTGAGATGCAGGCCTTGGGATGCTGTTGAGTGACTGGGATCATTTTGAATTGCGGCATCGAGCATGAACTGATTTATTTTCGACGTCTACAGACGTGTTGAGTCGCAGAACAACAAGAAAAGACAACAGCCAGTGAATCGATTTGACCGAGAAGAGAACAACGCCGTTTACTTTCAAGTAGAGCGCATCATCGCTGTTGATGTGGGTGCAATGCTGCAGTTCGCCCAAGGTCGCCTGCAGACTGCTCATTCGTTCGCGTATCGTCTCGTTGCCGTTCGTGTAGATGCTCTCCAATTCGTCCAACACACGCTGGTTGCGCACGCCGTCCGGTTGGTCGCTGAACAACAAGAAAACAAACATTTCTCATGAAAGAACTGTTGGCTCACAAAAAATGATATAGCCACTGTTATAACACAGTGTACGACGGACACGTGCTGTAATACTACACCGTATGCTTGCGCAATGTTCAACATTGGGTTTCACAGCGATCTTCAGCCCAGAGCAAAACAATTTACGCTATTTTGGCGAACTGCTGCGTCATGTTCGAGAAGACGGCGGCGGCGCGCTCCGTGAGCTCCTTCGACATCGCGATCAGTGTGCTGCGCTCGACGCGCGTCCGCTTCACCGTGCACACGATCGGCGCAAAGTTGATTTCGTACACGACAATCGGCGTCACCTGGCCGGCGATGGGAAAACAAACAAAAGTCAGCTGAACACCAAACGGCCAACTAAAGCTGCATTCATAAAGCAGTATTTTGTGACCGCATAGCTATGTTTTAACACAGCAATATGTCATTAAATACTGTTTCATGAATGCAGCTTAACAGCAGCGAACAAACAAAAGCAACGTGAAACAAGCAGAGACCTTGAAGCAGGTGATGAAGTGGGCGCGCGCGAAATAGTGGTCGCGTGCGTGCCAGACGCAGTGTGGGCAGCTGTCCGCGAACGCGCTCACGGTCGTCTGCTGGTCGCGGTGCACCACCTGCGCCACACAACTGACACGTACCAACGGAGAAACGTTAGCTTCAGGTTGTTTCTTGTTCGCTTGTAATCTTACTTGTGATTCACTCGCAATTTCTTGTTCGAAAAGCTGAAATTAAAGTTGGCGAACAGTAGCGAATCTCAAGGAACTCACCGCAGTGCCGGCGCTGGCGTTGGCCGTGTGACTGCTCAGCTGGTGCCCATTGAACAAATACTCGAGATATTTCGCAAACGACAAATGCCAGAACGAGTCGTCCATCGGCTGTGCGCGCGTCGTGACGCCACAGCTGCAATCGTTTGATAAATCGAAGGGAGAGAACAAAGCGAACTGGTTGATTGGCTGACTGACGATCTGCCAATTAAAACGCCGCATTCAAATTTCTTCAAACAATCTGTCTGACTGCATCACGGCGGCATAAGCAAGTTCAACTGCAATCTTGCAAGCCAGAGCCAGTCAGACTGAAATACCACGGACCATGGCATCTATCGTATCGCACTGAGCATTCTTGAAATGAACGGTCAGAAATTGTTTTGGAAAGTAGAGGAAAATGACAGACCACGGAAATCTAGGTACAATGAATCCGGCCCTGACGATCCTGACAAGCAGCAAGATCGTGTCGAGACCGAACCACGGTAAGTACTGCACTCGGTTTTCTCATTCTACCAGCCGACGGACATACCCGTTGCACCAATGCCACTGAATGATGGCGTCGTCGTTGACAGACGTGCCAGCGTCCATCGCGCCACCGGCGACGGCGTTCGCATTCGAAATCGCCTGCGTCGTCACCTCGATGCACGCACGGCCGTGCACGATCTTGCGCCAGTGCTCCAGCATCGCAACCTCGCACTCCGGCGACGGACATTTGTACGTCGAGTTGAAACAGTAGCTGAAAAGTGCGCGTTTGCGCCACTGAGTAACGCATGACGCACGCGCTGAATGACGAGCCGACGTTCAATGTGGTGGTTTGGGCTTTGTGTGCTCTGCTGCGGACGGACACCGCGAGTGCTCAACTGGACAGTCTTGTGTTTTTGACTACTTTCAAAATCCGCCGCTATCAGCGCTTGTCAGTTCGACAAGATCCCAAAATGGAAAACAAACAATCAAAAAACTGAAACGAGAAACCCCCACACTTGATTTTCAACAGCACATTGAACCAAATGACCAAAAACCGCCGACTCAACCGATTCAAGAACTCTCCAAGCGGCATGTCGTGCAGCCCGTAGAACTCCATCCAGACGACCCACGGACGCACGCAGAACAGCGGCGCGTTCGGCGAGCGTGGCGCGTAACTGCCGAACAACACCGCCAGCCGCTGGTGGCTGTACGGCGACAGCGCGTCGCTCGTGCCAGCTCCAGTGGCCGTCTGTCGACTCGTGTGCGTGTTCGGTGAGACCAGCGCCGGCGAGTGCTGCCTGGTGCGTCGCCATCTACTGGTGCCCTTCATCGGCGCATTGCTATCGTCGTGTTTCGCTCGTGCCAGCTGCGTGCGAGCTCGCATACGCAGTCGGAACAAGCGGCCTGCATTGGCGCGATACTCGGCGAGCGTCGCCACGGTGTTGTCGTGCTCGAGGCGACGTCGCACGCTCGACAGCACGAACGAGTGCTGGCCGGGCACGTTGCGCGCGGGCTCGTTTTGGTGGCTTTCATCAGTGGCTTCCGAGTGACTATGATTCAGTTGCCCTTTCATTGTCGATGCATTCTTCTCGGTCCGTTCCGGCATTCGTACACGGTAGAGCGGCTGTTTGAAGTAGGCCAGCAGACGCTCGTCAGCGGCGCACTCGACGAACGGACGACAGAACTGGACGAACGGACTCACGGAGAGCACCGCGTGTCGTGCTGCGTCGCTGACCGGGTGGTGCGACGCGCGGCCGGAGTCGACGGCTGCACACAGAAATGCAGGTTGGAGTTCATTTCGCTGCAAGAACCCGAGTAGTTTGTCGTTCAACTGACATTCAAACCAACACAAAGAACTTCTTTGTGTTGGTTTGAATGTCAGAGAACAGAGGCCGTTTGCTTCGTTACTTCACCGCTACTGGTGACTGCGTACCCAAGCATCTTCATGTGATTAATGATATCAATAAATCTGTCTGAATCACAACCAATTGAACACTAAAAGACAACATAATACAGGTAGCAGTAAAATAATAAGATCTCTCGATGTACTACTGAGCCTCACAACATATTCTTCCAGGACGCACCTAACGGACCATCCTCCTTTGTGAGATCAGCAGCGGCGGAATGTTTCTGTTGATTGTCGTCTGTGCTGGTGGTGTCACACAGTTGCAGTGCATACTTTTGGCGGCAATTGCAAATGGTGCACTCAGCCAGGTGAGTCGATTTCGACAGTGGATGGCCGCCACAGACGCGGTACGCGTACAACAGTGCTGACTCCAGACGCGCTGAGTACAACACACTGATCATGCAGCGAACCACACGTTTCACTGTCTGCAAGTAAAGGTGCGTTTCATTTAGGGTTGCAAAAAAATGGGATGAACACGTTTCGAGATTGGTACAAAACATTCGGACTGAATGTTTATTATAATTGTACGCACTCCAGTGGTAAATGCAGCGATTTGTGCATGCTGATTGGCTTCATCTGATCCAGATGTTTTGACCAACAAGTGAGCCCAAAATAAAAGGCAGCCAATCAACGAATTGCCCACGAATTTAGAGCTCGACAGCAAAGATAAGTTGAGTCCAATTCAGCAGCAAAGAGCAATTCAAACGAAAACCAGCTAGCAATCGCAAGATGCGTATTGAGAAAGCGCGACCAACCTTCAGTTGGCGCTGGTGGGTGCCGTAGAGGAGTATGGTGCACGCCAGATCCGGCTGGCACTGATCGAATATCACCATTGACTTGTGTTTGCCGTTGAGCAACTCGACGGTTTCGCAGCGGAAGCGACCGCACGTGCCCAGTTGGACACCGGCCAGTTGGCTGCTTTGGATCGATGACATCACCTGCGCACACAGAGACGCAGAAATAGTTGAGAAGACAACGGACTCTGGTGTTCGACATGGAGAAACGTGGGTTCTGTGTGCTGCTAGTGCACCAGCAGACGAGCGAGCCGTCTGGAGGGGTCGGAAAACATCACTCACGCGCAGCCTGGCCCATGCGAAATTAGTACAATGGAATGCACTTCGCTGCGGCAGCTATGAAAAACCACGAAAGCATTTTCTCGATTTTTAGCAACACCACCATTGTTCTCCCTGTTGTTGTTCATTGCCACTGTGACCGGTTCTGTTTGCATAGACGGTTACTACTGCTACGGTGCATTGAACACCATTTTCGCCCACCTCCGATTGAGTGCAGCGCGCAATGCGTCGCAGCTGCTTCGGTCGTACACCGTTGATGAGCGTAACACCCGCGTCGCGAAGGTAGACACGTGCCAACTGAGCGACCGTCTTTTCGACGACGACCACGTCGGGGCGCAGTGACAGAATGCGGTGCACCTGATGGTGGGGGAAAAACAAGTTATGAGTCAAAGCACACATGAATAGCACTAAAAATCGAACAAAATCGATACAAGCATCATCATCAAACATTTTTTAGTCAAAACACAGCCATCAAGTGGGCAGTTCTTGCCAAAAAAGTGTTCTGACTTTTGATAAAAGCTGAACCGGACATAAAAACTGAAACTGCCTGGTCTGCAAAAAATAGACACACCAAGTTCTTGAGATATTCTGCTTCCTGCGTGATGACGGGATCGATCGAGCTGAATTTTCCATGGACTCGTTCGTATTCCAAGGCGCCGGTGATCATCAGCACTGATGGCTCGTGAATGTCGGTGGCCATTCGAATGTCCGACACGCACTTGGACGAAACACAGCCGAATAACACCTGCACGGCATAGCGGGATTCTGACGGATTACACGCGGAAAAGAGCGACTTGCAAAGGCTGACCAACCTGCGCGTTTGGCGTCGTCTCCCTTGCACAGTTCGCCAAGATCGTTTTCACGTGAACGTACCTGCAAACAGATAGGGTTGTGTATTCAAAATATTGTTCCGCCTTTTCCAGCAGTCTCGGCTGAAAATTGTGACAACGCAGCAATGTTGCACAGTCAGAAACCAGCACACACACGCTGAAACGCGCGCTGTAACATCGCATGTGTTTGTTTGTGCACCAGTGCAACATCACTGTGCCATCATCATTACAGCATTGTTTTGTCTTCACACCAAGACTACCTAAACGCCTCGACTGAGACGAGCCTCCAAGCGCACACATCCCCCGTGAATCGCACGCACCGGAGCACATCCATGTGGTCCCTGCGCGTCCTGACGCTCGGCTGCACGGTGTGCGCGATGTCGAGCACCAACGGCCACACGGCGTGCAGCCACTCGCGCACGGGCACGTGCTCACGACGCAGCAGGTACGACAGCAGCGCGCGACCCGTCTGCTCGAATCGCTCATCGTAGACGCGTGTGTTCGCGGCGCTGCTGGCGACGGCTTCGCGCACACGACCGTCTGCACGTTCACAAAAACATTGACCTGTCACGTTTCTTTGCAACAAGGCCACATCACTGATTACGCCATCCCTCTTCTGCATCTGATGTTGGCCAGGCGAACATGCAGAGAACGTTCACGCTTCACAGAACTTGGTTGTGCAGTGCACCTGCAGCAGTGGTTGTGAGGATGCGTTGGTGGGCGCAGCAGACGTCAACCGGCACGCCAACGTCAGTGGCGTCGTTCAGTGTGGTCGCCAGTGGCACGGCAACGTCGGTGGCACGTGACGACTCGAACAATGGCAACAGACGCACAGTGCTCGACGTGGCGCGTTGCTGCTGCTGCGCCATCGCTCTGCTGCTGCCAGCCGCATCGCCTCGCGGTGGCGGCGTTACGCTGCAAAACCAGGAATCCATCCATTCGTTTTATTTCGCAAAAAAGCAGCAAACTCCGATAAAACTTATGAACAGCATGCAGTACGGAAAACCATAAATCGAAAAACATCGCTCCATATCTGCTGTTCTCTCGCGTATTCCAATTTCACAGTCTTCTATTCTGTTCTGTAAGTTATTTTTCTGTTTTACGGGACTTTTATGTCGAAAAGTGTCATCAGGTGAATAAGCAAAGGCAAGTACAGTGTAACTCTACAACATATCCAACTAGCTGATTGGTTGGTGGTTACGTTATCCATGGATTTTATGCAAACCAAACACCGCCTCCACAGCAATTCATGCTCAGAATGCATGCATCAACCAATCAGCTAGTTGGGTATGTTATATAGTTTGACTGCAGAGAGGGCAGAGTGAACCACTGACGTATTCGGTCGACCGAACCCAGCATGCAAGTGGCCGGTGTTCAACGATGATCCCAACGAGGCGACACTTTCACGCCCATGCAACTGCAAGCAATGTCCAACAATACATTAGTTGTTGCAGTTGTTTTGACTTGTGTTCATCGATTTGAATACGTGAATGGAATGGTGAACAACACAATCTATAAAGTCGAAGCAATCAAAATTGAAAAAAACACTTGAAAGAAGATTTCGACCAATTTTGACGTCGTATTGTCAGCATTGCAGATGCCACCGCTGTTTTCAAAAGCACAATGATGACTAAACTACGCTTTTCTCGGAATGACTGCGGACAGAACAGACCAACGAGATCGATCTGACCCAGTCCGGCTCGAGCTCGTCGACGTCCGTCTGCAGGAGCAGCAGCTGTTGCTCGTTGTGCTCGCTGCTGCCGGCCTGCACGGTCGACTCCAGATCTTGCACCTGCCGCATTCACGTCAGACGTAGTTGTAATAAAGTGCTCTTTGTTGTGAACGCAATGGTGATGCAGCATCACAAACACACGCGACGCACACGTGTCAAGATACGTACACTTAGGGCCGATTAAGAACAAGGCACTCCTTGTGTTCTCTCTCAGTCCAGGCGAGACCAATTGCAAACTAGGTAGGAGTTGTGTTTTTCAAGAATACCGGATTTTTTCCCAATCGTACCCTGAAAACACTGCCGTGTTTAGTCGGCGTCTTAAGCCAACGAACCCTCAAGTCGAAAAAAATGGTTCAGGTTCAACATTTTCTTTAAAAATTTCTCGAAATTGACCGAAGATTGCTTGAGCAAAACGAGGCGCACCGAAAGTTCATGCGGTGAGTTGGGCTGATCGACGGGTTGCGTGCGGGCGCTGCGTGACGGGTCGGCCGGCCAGAGCACCTCGGCAGCGGTGGTGACCGCCTGGACGGGCAGCGGCGGCGTCGCCAACAGCGGCACGCTCAACAACGCCGCCTGCAGGTCGACCGTGGATTGTGTGCGTGCGCTGTTGCTGCTGGCCGCTCGCTGCTGCTGCGACGTGCACGTGCCGGCGCCACTCGACACTCCCGGCGAGCTCTGTCACAAAAACGCTCGCTGATCAAAAAAACAACAACAAACAGTCGTCTCAGACCTTGAAATTGTCTTTTGGCCAGTGCTGAAACATGAGTAGACTGTGAAACGTGAAGTTTTTTTCGCCTGATGGCCAGTGTTTAAAAATTACACATTGACAAATTATGGACCATTAATGTGGGGTTGACTTCCGGCCAGGTAGTTCGGTCTTCCGCTCCACTACAGGAAATTAACTGCTACTCCAGAATTCGTCAAAAACGTATACTTTTCGGAAGCCCTGGCGTAAAACGTTTCACTTTTCTGAAGCTACTCACATTCACGGAACTGACCGCCGAATGCAAACAGACCGGAGTGCCCGCGGTAGTGGACGGCGTCGCCGTGCTGTTGTTGTTGTCAGCGCTGTTCGCATTCGCGATGTGATGCATGACCGACTGGACGCAAAAGTTGCACAGCCGCAGATCGCCCATGTAGCCGAGAAATTTGCCCGGTATCTCGAGATTACAACAGCGCGAACAGAATATTTGTCCGCAGATGCGACAGTGGTGGCGTCGACGAAGCGTCGTGAACTTCTCTTGGCACTCGTAACACTCCTGTGATGGTGGGGTGGCTTTGGAAGTTCCGCTCAATTCAGGTGTTTGTTATTCACTTTGGGGAGACTTAGACGGGGTAAAAAGTGCTTTTTCCAATCTTTTCACCAGCAGCAGTTGCAGAAGCGAAGCGAGACATGCACCCGCCTCTTCATTCTTCTCGCCTTTCTCGAGGGATTCTGTCAGTCAGCCTCGTCAATTCTCGTGGTAACAACCCTGTCTCGTCATTTAAACTAACAACCCTGTCTTTTTAGCTGCCACGCGACGTGTCTCGTCAATTGTCTTGTCTCGAGTGATTTTCCTGTCTCCCCGCCTCGTGGCTTTACCCGTTTTACTAAAGCCGACCGGTTTTACCCGTGAAAGCGTGCCAACCAATTTACCTTTCCATGCGCGTCCGGCATCCAGTACTGCCGGAATTCGCTGTCATTATAATCCTTGAGGCCTTGCTCGGACGTGTTCGCGAATACGGCCGTGATCGTCTGCGACAGCTGCGTCGTCAACGCACGCGCCCGCGACCGCGGCACCGCACGCAAACGGCGCATGTCTGACGCAGAAACACACGCTCATCAAACACTCCTGGTCCCCCCGACGCTTTGACAACGTTTTCAATATCTCATTTCAGAGCAATGTTATTTGATAGTTTTAGTCCAAACAACCAGTATTGGAGCGAAACAAACACATTATTATCTGATTTTCTGGTTCTGCTACGACGAGAACGTTTGTTGCACGCATGCAAACAAGTAAACTCCATGCCTGACGCGGTAATACAACAATAGCCTTTGAGATACGACCGGTTCACTCGGGCAAGTTTCAAATGCCGCACCAGCAATGAAACCAATTCCCATCGCAGTGGACGCGTTCAGGACGCAAAACCACAAAAACGTAAAATTCAAAATGTTTTTACCTCCAATGGAGACGGGCGAGGGCGACGTTTGAGCGAGCGAGCGGATGTTCAGCGAGCTGTGCTCGTCGCCGGGATAGGCGGCCGGTATCGAGCTGCTCGACTGACACTCCACCGACAAATCGGCGAACGCTCGCGTCGTCGGGCGATTGTCGACGTTCAGCGAGGCGTTCAGGTCGGCGCGGTTGGTGGACGACGCCGCCGCTGCAGCCGCGACCGCCTCGGCCAGCTCGACGGCGCTAGAGCAGCTCTTCGTGAACACAGGCGCTGGCAGTGGCGAGTCGCACTCGGAGTTGTTGTTGCTGGCGTCTGCTTCTGCAGACAATGAATCGGAGATCGTGCATTTCATACTTGAATTGAAATTGTGTCTTGTTTGGCGGTCAATCCGATTTTACCAGTCATTTGTTTGTCTGGCACAAGCGCAAACTGAATGTCGAAGAGCAGAGGAGTACCGGTGTGTGACGTGCCACCGTCGGAAACGAAGAGTACAGTTCACACTTCACAGACAGCAAACATGCACTTGCATCCGATTTACCGACTGCTGCATTGGGATTGGGAGTCCAACAGGCGAATCTTCTAGGCATCGCATCCCGCAAAGCAACATTCCGCGGAGCTCGTCCGGCTAGGGTTGGGGGGTTTGCACACTTTTTCGTTTTTCTACGTTTCCAAAGTCCAGACACACGTGTTTTGAAGAGAAGGCACTCGCTATGTGGCAGATAGCATTGCTGGCTGAAACTAAGTGTCCCTAGGGAGGTCGGACCGGCCAGGACGACGCGGCATGCAGACGAAACGGACAAAATTTTTATAGAAACACGGTACGCGCTCTTATACATTTACCGGATCGCTCTGAAAATCGGCTGAACTCAGCTCGACGAGACGCTTCGAACGAACCTCACTTGTAAAAAAGTTTTCAGTTTTTAATCTAATTTTTTTCGCTTCGCCAACCCACCGTGCTCCACAGCACAGCACCCAGCAACTGGTTCTCACGAAGCCGCTGCACACCAAGAAAGAACTGTCCACTCAGTTAACTGTCTGCTGGTCTCTACAATGCCACACGACTAAAAAACTGGAGAACAGAATGAATGGATTGCGAATCTGCGCAACTGCCAGAATGCCCGGAAATAAACACTAAAAAACTCACTGAACAATTCGTCATGGTTCGCTGAATCAACGGCGACCGCCGCAGCAGACGACGCAGCCGTCGATGACGTTGAGCCGAAAATGCGTCCAAAAAACGAACTGATGCCGGATGATTGCCGACTCGCCACATCCTCCTTGAAAAAAGGTTGAAATTTCGTTGTTAATTACGATATTTTGTGTTTTCACTGACTTTGACCAACCGAACCTGTATGTCGTTTGGCAGCGGAGCAAACCGGGTCCACTCATTCGGATTGGCTGCAGCTGTTGTCGAAGACATATTTTAGCGTGTCGTGTGTATCTTTGAAAAAATAATGTATTATGTAGCACAAACATTTTAGTGTATCAACGTTTTGTATGAATAATTCCCGTGACCGTGACACCCACGACTAGGGTTAGGGGGAAAAAAAAAAATCCGGATTTTTTTTTTAAATTAAAAAAAAATTTTTTTTTTTAAAAAAAAAATTTTTTTTTACAAGTTAGGTTCGTTCGAAGCGTCTCGTCGAGCTGAGTTCATCTAGACTATTTTCAGAACGATCCGGGAAACTATAAGAGCGAAAATCGTGTTTTATTGAAATTATGTCCATTTCATAGAGGGAAAGTTGCATTTTCAACAGTAAAACAGGGCAATTTTTCACGTGTACTTGAATATTGAACCGTTCTTAGTGGTTCCTCTTTAGAAAATTACCAAAATTTGACTGTGTTCAAAAATTC
Source organism: Theristus sp. LFF4_11 (assembly GCA_030248135.1). NCBI lineage: Eukaryota > Metazoa > Nematoda > Chromadorea > Monhysterida > Xyalidae > Theristus > Theristus sp. LFF4_11. The sequence goes on along the minus strand of JASANC010001615.1, from coordinate 2,852 downwards.
CTGTTTGCTGTAGCTAAGTCGGCAACCCCTGTCGACCCGGTCGCCCCCCCCCCAAGACACTTACTTTCAGGTTCAACCAGCTATGCTATCTGCCACATGGCGAGAGCCCACTCTTCAAATCATCGTATCGAAAACACGTACCATGATTTCGCGATCACGTTGCGGGCAACTGACAGACGCAAGTTTAACACGTTAGTTTAGCTCAGCACGCAAGTTTTAACATGTGGCCATGTTATCGGGTATCTGAAAAACGGTCGTGTGATGTGGTATTAACCAACATCTCCGCTCAAATTGTTTAACAATATATCGCACAACTCCATTGTAGACCTATAACATACGCCAATCAACAAGATATCATGTTCATCTCATGGCCTACCGACTGAAAAACATGTTCTAAGTTGCAAGAAAACGATTTCTGAAACGATATTTCAATTCAGTTAAGTCATTTCAACGCTAAAAATTGACTCTAGAAGTCATCCAAATCGAAAAACATGGAGTACGTCGGTCAAAATGACCAAATAATGACATTTACCTAAGCACACAAAGAAGTTGGGAAGAAAATTTGGTTTGAACTTTCAAAAAATTATGCCATAAATCGAATTTTCAGAGCAAAGTAGAAGAAAAAATTTTCAAATTTTTTTTTTTAAGTTTGAAAAAAAAATCCAAATTTTTTTTTTTTAAAAAAACGAAAAAAAAAATAAAAAAAAAATTTTTTTTTTCAAAGCCCCTAACCCTACCCACGACCACCTACGGTCATAGTTGTTCCAGAGCCGAGGGGTTGGGAATGGGGGGTTGATATTAGGGTTGTTAAACAAAAATGAAATTTTAAAAAAATAATTAAAAAAAAACAAAAATGCCAATTTAAAAAAAAAATTGAAAAATTTTCCTCTAATATGCTCTGAAAACCTCAATTTTGGCACAATTTTTCGAAAGTTCAACAAAAATTTTCTTTGATTATACCTCGTAAAACCTTTAGCAGTCGATTTTGGACCGTTTTACCGACTGATTTTAGGCTACGACAACATCTGCGATGAAGTTTTTGAGCGTCCCAAAGCTTGGCCTACCATTTCCGATGCAGATAAGGTGACGATTCGCCTCGCAGAGCGTCCGATTGTGCTCGCTGCTCCGTTTGCAAGCGCTACGTTGTCTGGTTGCTTGCTGCTTCGTGTCGTGTCGTCGCGACACCATCAGAAGAATTGATCGAATTTCAAGGCGGTATGTTTGTCTTCACTTTAGCATTAGTTTAGCTGGGGACAATTAGTGACGTTTTGGAGGTCAAAAAAACACAAGAAGAGGCATGGTGACGGTTTGGAAAAGGGGTAATTGAGGTCACCAAAACAAAATCTGCAAAGTTCCGCCATACGGGAGTAGGGTTGTTAAACAAAAATGAAAAATTTTTTTTTAAAAAAAAGTGATTAAAAAAAAACAAAAATGCCGATTTTTTTTTTTTTTAAATTCGAAAAATTTTCCTCTAATATGCTCTGAAAACCTCAATTTTGGCAAAATTTTTCGAAAGTTCAACAAAAATTTTCTTTGATTATACCTCGTAAAACCTTTAGCAGTCGATTTTGGGCCGTTTTACCGACTGATTTTAGGCTTCGACAACATCTGCGATGAAGTTTTTGAGCGTCCCAAAGCTTAGCCTACCATTTCCGATGCAGATAAGGTGACGATTAGCCTCGCAGAGCGTCCGATTGTGCTCGCTGCACCGTTTGCAAGCGCTACGTTGTCTGGTTGCTGCTTCGTGTCGTGTCGTCGCGACACCATCAGAAGAATTGATCGAATTTCAAGGCGGTATGTTTGTCTTCACTTCAGCATTAGCTTAGCTGGGGACAATTAGTGACGTTTTGGAGGTCAAAACTAGGGTTGTTAAAAAAAACAAAAATCGTCATTTTTTTTTTTTTTTAAATTTTTTTAAAAAAAAAAATTTCAAAAATCAAAGTTGTGCTAAATCAATCAGGGAGTCCGAAGAACCACATATGATATGCAAGCGCCTCCCGAATGACTCCCGTATGGCGGAACTTTGCAGATTTTGTTTTGGTGACCTCAATTACCCCTTTTCCAAACCGTCACCATGCCTCTTCTTGTGTTTTGACCTCCAAAACGTCACTAATTGTCCCCAGCTAAGCTAATGCTAAAGTGAAGACAAACATACCGCCTTGAAATTCGATCAATTCTTCTGATGGTGTCGCGACGACACGACACGAAGCAGCAACCAGACAACGTAGCGCTTGCAAACGGAGCAGCGAGCACAATCGGACGCTCTGCGAGGCGAATCGTCACCTTATCTGCATCGGAAATGGTTGGCTAAGCTTTGGGACGCTCAAAAACTTCATCGCAGATGTTGTCGAAGCCTAAAATCAGTCGGTAAAACGGCCCAAAATCGACTGCTAAAGGTTTTACGAGGTATAATCAAAGAAAATTTTTGTTGAACTTTCGAAAAATTGTGCCAAAATTGAGGTTTTCAGAGCATATTAGAGAAAAATTTTTCGAATTTTTTTTTTTTTAAAAATCGGCATTTTTGTTTTTTTTTAATCACTTTTTTTTAAAAAAAAAAAATTTTCATTTTTGTTTAACAACCCTAGTCAAAACACAAGAAGAGGCATGGTGACGGTTTGGAAAAGGGGTAATTGAGGTCACCAAAACAAAATCTGCAAAGTTCCGCCATACGGGTGTCATTCGGGAGGCGCTTGCATATCATATGTGGTTCTTCGGACTCCCTGATTGATTTAGCACAACTTTGATTTTTGAAATTTTTTTTTAAAAAAAAAATTTAAAAAAAAAAACAAAAATGACGATTTTTTTTTTTTTTAACAACCCTATACGGGAGGGTTTATATGCATTCTTAAGGT
>JASANC010001614.1:0-71196 GCA_030248135.1 Theristus sp. LFF4_11 | reverse complement strand
CTTATTTTCAGAATCAATATAATACGCACACAGCGTGTGTAGAAGATCACCACGAAAAAATTCCTTGTGCACACAGCGTTTCTGTGGATAATCTTCCTGTGTGCCGCAGAAAAAATTCTCAGCTCCTTTTATGTTCACAATGCGAGGCAAACTAATTTTGGAATTTTAGCGCGAACATGCCTGCATCCGCTGTCCGCTTCGCTCGCGAATGGGCATGATAGTTTGATTCGTTCGAGCATAACCGCCAAACAAGAGAACATTCTTTTGTACACACGTTTCTTAAAAAAATATCGGTCAGAATTTCACAATTTGCAACATTTTAGAATGGACACCCCGGACACTGCTGCGTCCGAAATACTTTGACGGGACGTATGTCAGAAAATCGGAATAACTTAACACTATGAACGACTCAGAAACTGCAATGCAGATGACAAACACGAGCACTTTTTTAATAAGCCCTTTTACAACTGAATGAACTCTTTTCTTACAATGCTTTGAACTGACGCCGCGTTCTTTGTTCGAAATGTTGACATACATAGTTGTCTTTTGTTGTCTTCGTTAGTCGAAGTTGTTATGGCTTTCTGACTACGCCCCCAGCGACTTACAACAAAAAGGAGGGTGACAATGACGAACAGTATACATGTAAAAAAGGTTGGTTTTGTGCTAGCGCCCCTGCACGTATGTACAGTCCATCTGGAAAATATGACGTCAACATGACGTGATGACCAACCAATCAGCGCTGAGAATTGTTCATGATTAACCAATCAGCGCTGAGAATTACTATGACCAACCAATCAGCTAGTTGCATATATCAACAAGATAGACTGTATGCTCTTGTATGATATTATCTAGATATGTACCTATATTTTTTAACCCCCGCCATATTTTGACCGGGGGTCAAATATGGCAAAAACTTGTTGCCATATACCGTATTACCCCCAATAAACCCACATGGGGGATTAATACGTCAGCGACTTTTAGGGCTAGTTTATTGGTGGGGCGGGGGGAGTATTGGCGGGGGGGGGTTTATTTACAAAAAATTCTAGGGGTGGAGGTTTGTTGAAAAATGGCAAAAATACCTTGCATGGCAGGCAAGAAAGTCGCAGAAATTTCTACTTTTCACAGAGATTTCCTTTTGTACAAGTGTAACAGCCTTTTGTAATGAAATTACCATTAACTCATCCCTTTGGGGCCTTTGGTAGCACAATTTCACCAATGTCACTGCATTCAGCCACTGAATTCGCTGGGTATAAAATAAAATGGGTTTCCAATTAACCCCCATGGGGGATTCTTTGTGGGGGGTGGGGATTATTCGGAAACTGGTCGGGGGGGTGGGGCTTTATTGGTGGGGGGGGGGGGTTAATGGGGGTAATACGGTATTGACCCCCCGGTCAATTTATTGCTGCCATGGAATGACCTACCTTGCGATATTTTGACCTACCCCCGAAAACTCAGTGTATGGAGATAGCTGGAGAGGGAAACGTTTTATACGAGCGCTGTGTTTAACGCTTTCGGACACTAAGTTGTTTGCAGTTTGAACGACCACGTCATTGCCCGGTTTTGTTTTCGGTTGGTGATTTCAAGTGTTCAAGACTGTCGTTCAAGGTGTTCTCCGCGAGCACATGCTCATTTTCGGTGTTACGAATCGCTCCGAGTTTGGCAGATAACCCGTTCAGCTTATGCAAATCGTTTGCAAGCTGATGAATCGATGAGAGCTGCTTGCCTCCTGTTATGAGAGACAACCCACGAACTTCGGTTCGCGGCTGAGTTCTGGACTGCATGAAGCAGCCACGATACTTTCATTGTATAGAATCAAATGGACAAAATCTGTTGAGATGAGGGTCAAAGTCAACGCAGTGGGTGGCGTATTGATCGCATTGTGTATGAACATTGCATATGAGAGGCATGTTGTTTGTTTCCAGCGCGCGTGTGATGTGCCCTCTCTAAGAGCTGTACAGCAGGCTGGTTGTCGTGTACCGTTTTGCTAGCTTGATTTGGGTAATTGGTCAAGTCCAGCGTCCATTGGTCAAGTGTCACTTCATGTCTCCTTCCATACACTGAGTTTCGGGGTAGGTCAAAATATGGCAAGGAAGGTCATTCTATGGCATTTGCAAAAGTGCCATATTTTGCCGATAGTGTGAAGCAATGTTTAGCGAACAAAGTGCCACAGCTTCCGTTCAAACCACTGGGACATACAGTGGCGACCAAAAGTTTGGAAACCCCTGCGTGCGCTGCATATCGCAAACCGCACTGCATTTTCAACTGCATCCTGCACAACACTGCATCGCTAAAAAAGTTCTGATGAACCTGACTGTACTGCACGGGTACCCGCTTACCGGCAACATGTCTGCACTGCATGCTATTCCGTGTTGTGGCACTGCAATTCGCCGATCAGCGAGGCGCATTCGTGATTCGCATAGATAGATAGATAGATTGATAGATAGATAGATAGATAGATAGATAGATAGATAGATAGATAGATAGATAGATAGATAGATAGATAGATAGATAGATAGATAGATAGATAGATAGATAGATAGATAGATAGATAGATAGATAGATAGATAGATAGATAGATAGGATCTGTATAGCATTGGGATTCCAAGTTAGATTAGAGAGGGATTAGGAATCCGAATGGCGTAGGAATAGGGTAGAAATAAGAAAAACTTCTTTTGTGCACAATTGCGTCACTTTAGGCAGCTTTGAATTTTCACATTAGACCTATGAAACTATTTTTTGTGCAAACGCATTGAGCAGCAGAAGTTCTTTCAGATCGTTGTACAGTTTTCAAAAACGATTATGGTTTGCTGACTCGCCAAGAATTGACCGGCATGCGCGATGCAGCATTCAACATTCATTTCTGTGGTGAAACTGCAGATGGCTTCCGCGTGTCGAACATGCCAATATGGATTGAATTGGTAAGCATTTTATCCAAGATTAGCAGTGTCTAAGGAGGGTCGGCATTGTGAAAAAGCCTATCTTAAAGAGTACAATAGACAAGCTACACTTATGGTATCTGAACGAAAGTTGTTCGTTTGACCAAGAGTAGTTGATTGATACCAAGTGTGATTCAATTCGAACAACTAGAACACCACAGGGATCAAAAATGCCATTTTCACGCCTAAAAAGCGGCTAAAATGGTAAAACTCGTGCTCTAAGAGTTACCGTAGTAAAGTTTTTCTTAGTGGGATCTAGGGGTAGCTCCATATCAAACTTGAGCAAAATCTATTTTTCGTCAGGGGACAAAATGTTACACCTGGTTCCGGACGGTCTCTTAATTACATTGTATGTAATAACAACTGGCGCTTTTATGATGAAATTATTAAACCAGCTGCCAGCTGTTTTTTTTCAATTCAAAAACACCAAAGAAACGCCAGATTGGGACAGGCATTCGTTGGCGGCATTGGCCGATCAGCCAGATTTGACGGTTGTTTGACGGAATTTATTTTGTTATGAGGAAATCAGATCAACCATAAGTTTGGGTTTTTCTGGCACTTTTTTAAATGAAAGCGCCAGCTGGCGTTCTTGAACGCTGATGAAATATTCCAACTTACAAAGTTGTCCTAAGTTTAGTCCTAAATCCATTCCTGATCATAATCCTGTTCTAACATTACGGCAAGTGAACGAACTATTTCAGCAAATATGGGAAGACGATGACATTATCAATTTTTATGATGATCAGATTGCACTGCTGCGGTGGCCAAGTTGGTGCATTGGTACACCATAAAGTCTTGCATATACATGTAAAGCTCACCGCGTTTCCAAGCCCCCCTCCCCCCCCCCCACCCACCCAAATTGGGAAGCTACCAAATGTTTAGAAATACCGTATTACCTCTAATAAACCCCCATGGGGGTTTATTTCTTCAGCGACTTCTGAGGGTGGGGGTTTATTTTTAGGGGGGGGGTTTATTTTTTTTGGGGGGGGGGTTATTTGGAAACCATTTTTAGGGGTGGGCAAAATGGCAAAAATACCTTCCATGGCAGGAAGGAAGTCGCAGAAACTTCTACTCTACATAGAAATTTCCTTTTACAGCAGCCTTTTGTAATGAAATTACCATTAACTCATCCATTTGGGGCCTTTGGTAGCACAATTTCATCATTTTCACTGCAACCAGCCACTGAATTCACTGTTTATGTGTATGTTTTTCTGGGTATGTGTTTCAAACAGGTTTCCAATAATCCCCCATGGGGGATTATTTTTGGGGGGATTATTTGGAAACTTGTCGAGGGGGTGGGGGTTTATTTTTGGGGGGGGGTTTAATTTTGGGGGGTTTAATAGAGGTAATACGGTAATCAAATTTCATCATCGTTTGTTAGATTGAACTTGCAAGGAGTCATTTCATTTTTGAAATCGAAATACGGGAAGGGGCAAAGGAACCAGTCGAAAACTTGACGTTGGATCCGGCAGCTAAAACGGCATCGTTTGTAACTAAGGTTCGAAAAAAAGTGAAAATCCCAATCTTCTATTATACTAATATATAGTAACTGCACGTGTGGCACTTTTTTGCAATTTGAATTGGCGCCCTTTTTTGCTAAGTTAAGAAATTTAAGAAAATTCTCAATTCTCTTTACCTAATATCAATCAACCAATGCCAATTGAAATTGTTATCGTCGTTATTGTTACTAGCAAGTAACCCGTGCCTACGGCACGGTTAGCTGATGAAAACAATTATTATTTTTGAGTGGATTTTGACCTTCTTGACCCGGACGATCCAGACAAAAATGCATTGGAATTTGATTTTGAGTTGCTTCAACCGAGTGTTATTGATTTAACATAGCAATGATCGTTAATTTTAAAAGCAATTTGTACCTGTCGATGTTTATACTTTTTTTAATTGCAGCATTTTTTTGTTTTGTTTTTTGAAAACAATGCTATTTTGTCAAGTCGTGCTTTTGCTGAATTCATTGGTGCATACATAACCTGATTTAGTTACCAAAGCTCCACGTATTACTGTGTGGTTTGTTTTACGCTGATTTAAGCAGCAATCAAAGCCCCAGATTTTATTATTTTAAATTTTCCAATCTTTTTCATAAGAATCTGTTTTAAATTCTTTGATCAGTAAGAAACACAATCATAACTGCGTTTCCCGTTCAAAATATGAAGGCAGTCTTTTTTATCAGCAACAAACAACTGCCATTTCCATTTAAAATATCAATGCGCAGTTTTCAGTTTTGTCGTGTGGCGTAAACGAAACGACTGTTTTGCGCCCCGCATTTAGAACGACGTGCGTTCCGTGCGTACGTAAGAAAAACTAATTGCTAAACGCGCCTTAAGCAGTGGTAACTTCATTGTAAGCAATACACAACGTAGATACTTGAGAAAACGCACTGGTTTATGTTGTTGTTGATGGACAACGCCACGCTTCTTCGAGACGACAAATCCGCAACACCCAAGAGTTGACAAGCAGTTTTCTTCACATTTGAAACGTAAAAACAAGGTATTTTACTGCTGTTTAGCCCATTTATCGAGCTCACGAAACCAATTGCAGAAGCTTCCATCGGTATCAAGATTTTGCTCGTCGATCTTTAACCTGAAAGTAGAAATTGACCAAAAAATTCTGCCAAAAACAAAGTCAACATAAAACTCTGGGCAAAAAATCATGAAGTCACTTTTTGTGGAAAGTGTTTTAAACGCATTTTTAGATGAAAGTACAAATTTGATGGCAAAAATTCGTTTTTTAATTGGTTTAAAATATTTAAAATTTAATTTAAACAAAAATATTTTTAAAAAAGTTTAAAAATTTTATTGAACCTTATTTGAAACTGATTTTTGTTGTTGTTGGTGTTGGGATTTTTAGGCGATGTTTTTAGCCAGGGCTAACCCAGAGAAGCGTACAGAACGCTATTGAGTAGGGCGCCCTTCGAGTTTTCTGTCATTAAGAGCCTATACACCCTTCGGCGGGGGTTGATCCCCCGAGTGCGCAGACAAGAGTCCTACCACGAGGCACTACCACCAGGCCACGAGTTCACCGGAGAAACGCCATTTCTAATGTTTTGAGAAACAAAACAAAAATCCTTTAGACATTACGGTACATGAACTTTACAAGACTTTACGGTACATAAACTTAACCATGCTGTTATGTTTATTTAAAAAACAAGTGTTTCAAAAAAGATGAAATAAAGATTTTTATTATGTTAATTTTCGTAAAAACACAAACCGAAATACAAACAGGACCGTTTTCAGTCATTGCAATTGACCACTGTGGACCACAGATTCTTCGTCAAGTGAAGGAGCTTGGGTTCACAACTTATCAACAAGTGTTTGATCACAAGGAGTACCGCTGTGACGCGCCTGAAGGGAATGAAAATGCAGTTTAGTGGTCTATTACGTAAATTTGTAACATTTGTAACGTAAATTTGTAACCAACCAACGAACCGTTTGCATATAATTTGCCGGAGGTGTCTCTCAAAGAATAACTTAGAGATGTGCAAAGCTTCAGTACAATCTGACCAACAAAGGCTGTGTAACAAATAAAATTAATAAAAAAAACAATTTTCTCGTTTTTTCCGACGCACAGTCACATATTTTCAAACCAAATAATTGGCAAAAATGACAAAGGATAATTAAAAAACGTCGACCGACGCGCGCCGACTGTTTTTTTAGAATTTTCTTTGTTATATAACCCCCGTTGGTCAGATTGTGATGAAATTATGCACATCTCTAAATTAGTGTTCTTCAAGAAACATCGCTGCGTAGTAAGCAAGGTAACAAGAATATGTATGTACAGGGTTATCACAAAACGTTAGGAACGTATTCAGCACTTAGTTCTGAATGCAAGTCGTTTACTTTTTGACGTTTTTTATTGCAAGTAGATACATTTTTTGTTTTTTAATGCCAGCCATAATTAATGCGCAGTTTGAGTGTCATGGAGCTCCGTCGAGAGGGGCGGAGTATAGGTTTGCGCATGCACGCGTGTCAAAAGGATGCGAGAGCTGTGGAACTAGATACACAACTCTCGCAAGAAAAAAATGAAAAAAATGAGCGCGCGCGCACGGCCCAGCCAATCAAATACACAGGGCTGCTGTGGAGCTCGATCGAGCTTGCTAGAGCTCCATCGCTATCTACAGGGTGATCCAAAAAACTACACGATAAGAATCGGCTCTAGCTTGCCAACAGGTGGATCGTTTGGACTGAAATTTTAACCAAGCATCCAAAAAAACTTTTTATTTTGTGTGTTAAAATTTCAGACAAATTGGTCAACCCTGTAATGAATGCGAAATAAAATAGTGAAAACGTGCGTTAAGAGACCGTCCGGAATTAGGAGGAACATTTTGGTAATACTCTGCCCCTAGCCTAAAATCGATTTCGCTCAAATTTGGTATGGAGGTACCCTTAGGTCCAACTAAGAAAAAACCGGCCCGCTTTTGGAATGAGACCCTTGTGGTGTGGCGCTACAGGTCTCCAAAGTGGGGTATTTCGTCGAAAAACGTCATTTTTGGCGTTTTGAAAAAAAGGTCTTTTAACGCAACACAGAAGCGTTATCGAATATTGGTGTTTGTATGAAAAATGTAGTATTTTGCAAGGGCTTTCATGTGCTGCATTTAGTTTTTCAAAAAACATAAACTTTTATTTTGGTATAAACAAAAAACCTAAAAAATAAATTTCAAAAATTTCACTTTTTGGCTTTATTGCGTCGGCGCTTAGCCCGACCCAAAAATTCTCTCTGCTATCTTTTTCGCAATAAAAAATTGGTCTAGAAAACGTTTTAACGAGATGCAAACCGTTCACTCTTTTGAGGTTTTTTTTCGTTGCAAGGTCGGTTGAGAAATTCTTTTTTGCTAGTATAAGCTTTTATTGCTTTATTAAGTTTATCTAAAAAACGTTTTAACCAATGTGATCTGTGCCATATATACGTAGTTTTGAACGCTCTTTCACGTGGTTTAATTAGTTTTAAAAAATATTAAACTATATGTTCGGTGCAAACACAAAATTGCTTCAAACCCCAGAATTTTTGGTGTACCATGAAGAAGTTCATGGTTTCTGCAGTCACAACGTTTTTACTTATCGTAGTTTTCTTTGCACCACCATTTTCATTGTAAAAAACTGGTCTAGAAAACATTTTAGCAAGATGCAAACGGTTCCCACTTTTGGTTTATTTTTTGTTACAATGTTGGTTGAGAAATTTTTGTTTTTGCTAGTTGAGCTTTATTGGTTTATAAAGTTCATTTAAAAACGTTTTAACCAATATGATCTGTTCCATACATACGTAATTTTGACGGCTCTTTCACGTGGTTTAAATTGTTTTATTAAATTTTAAACTATATGTTTGGTGCAAACACAAAATTGTGTCAAATCCCAGACCTTTTGGTGTAAATGAAGAAGTTCATGGTTTCTGCAGTCAAAAAGTTTTATCTTATTGTTTTTTTCTTTACACCATCGTTTTCACCGTAAAAAACTGGTCTAGAAAACATTTTAACAAGATGCAAACCGTTCCGTTTTTTAGGTTTTTCGTTACAAGGTTGGTTGAGAACTTTTGATTTTTCCTAGCATAAGCTTTTATTGGTTCGTTAAGTCTACTTGAAAACCTTTTAACCAACGTGATCTAAACCATATATACGTAGTTTTAAACGCTCTTTTATGTGGTTTAGTTTGTTTTGAAAAATATTAAACTATATGTTTTGTGCAAATACAAAATTGCTTAAAATCCCAGACTGTTGGTGTACCATGAATAAATTCATGAACTCTGCAGTCGCAACGTTTTAACTAACCGTGATTTTCTTTAAACCATCATTTAAACCGTACAAAACTGGTCTAGAAACACTGTTGATAACCAACAAAGAAACACCTGCTGTTTCCATTGCTAATGAGAAAACTGATCCCCCATCTTTTTGGCCATCATAACCAAAAAACCACAATAAAATGTATTAAAATAGTGTTTTCTAATATATAATTGCGTATCAGCTACAATCAACTTTGAACGTTTTTTCACTTAGCTAGATTATTTTCAAAAATTGTAATTATATGTTTTGTAGAAACAAGAAATTCCTTCAAATCCCAGGTTTGGTGTAGCATGAATCAGTTTATGATCCCTGTAGTCGCAACGTGTCAATTATGGGTTCTGTTCTTGGCACCATCATCTTCAACGTACTAAACTAGTCTAGAAATACGGCTTGTGGCCAAAGAAGGAGCATCCGCATTGGCATTGCTAATTAGAAAAGCCCCTTCACTTTTTTGGCTATATTATCAAAAAAACAATTATAGAATGAAATAATGGCATCTTAAAAAATTGAAATCTGTAGCAGATATAGTTAATTTTGAATATTCTTTCACGAGGTTGTATAAACATTTTTTAAAAATTTAAATTATATGTTTGGTGCAAGCAAAAACTTATAAGATTTCATCTGTGACGTCTTTAAGCAAAAAACAGTTGTTCCGAAAAACTTAAATATTCATTATTAGTCACTTCCATAACCGGTGTCTTTTGAACGTGAAGAACTTCCAGAGGCTTTATTTTTGTTTTCTGCATTTTGAAGTTGACGTTGACGTTCAGCAGCGTCGCGTTCATTTTGCTCTCGACGAGCACGGTCCCACACCTCCTGCTGCCGCTGCCTCCGCTGTTGTTCTTCAGCCGCGGCTCTACGTTGGCGCTCAGCCGCGTCGCGTTCATTTTGCTCTCGACGAGCACGGTCCCACACCTGCTGTCGCTGCCTCCGCTGTTGTTCTTCGGCCGCGGCTCTACGTTGGCGCTCAGCCGCGTCGCTTTCATTTTGCTCTCGACGAGCACGATCGCATACCTGCTGTCACCACCGTTGCTGTTCGTCGGCTCGTTGGCGTGCAGGACGATACAGGTCTTCGGCCTCTGCTCGTTGGCGTGCAGGACGATACAGGTCCTCGGCCTCTGCTCGTTGGCGTGCAGGACGATGCAGGATTTCCGCTTTTCATAACCAGCATACGATGGTTTTGTGTGGTGAATCTTAGCGGAATGTATAATAATTCTGTTATCAAATTGAACAGCAATTTAGTTGTTATGTTCAGTTATTACAGCATGTTTACTACCGATCACGTTTTTGTAAAAACATTCAAACACAATTGCAAGAAAAAACGGTTAGTTGAAGCGTTGTTAAGAAAAAATGGTAATCCAATACATCCACCCTGGGCTTCAAAAGATTTTTGTGCTGCACTAAAACACACAATTTAAGTTTAAAAACTGTGTATGTGAAATTGTGTGAAAGTATATCAAAAAAATATATTTCGCACAGATTCCATTTTAAAACTCATTTAAACACATTTTAATAGTGTTTTTTTTCGTTATGATGGCTAAAAAGAGGGGAAGCAGAGTTTTCTCATTAGCAATGGAAACAACAGGTGTTTCTTTGTTGGTTATCAACAGTGTTCCTAGACCATTTTTGTACGGTAAAATGATTTAAAGAAAATCACGGTTAGATAAAACGTTGCGACTGCAGAGTTCATGAATTTCTTCATGGTACACCAACAGTCTGGGATTTTAAGCAGTTTTGTATTTGCACCAAACATATAGTTTAATATTTTTCAAAACAAACTAAACCACATGAAAGAGCGTTCAAGACTACGTATATATGGCTTAGATCACGTTGGTTAAAACGTTTTCAAGTAGACTTAACGAAGCAATAAAAGCTTATGCTAGGAAAAATCAAAAGTTCTCAACCAACCTTGTAACGAAAAACCTAAAATAACGGAACGGTTTGCATCTTATTAAAATGTTTTCTAGACCAGTTTTTACGGTGAAAACGATGGTGTAAAAAAACGATAAGGTAAAACGTTTTGACTGCAGAAACCATGAACTTCTTCATTTACACCAAAAGGTCTGGGATTTGACACAATTTTGTGTTTGCACCGAACATATAGTTTAAAATTTAATAAAACAATTTAAACCACGTGAAAGAGCCGTCAAAATTACGTATGTATGGAACAGATCATATTGGTTAAAACGTTTTTAAATGAACTTTATAAACCAATAAAAGCTTAACTAGCAAAAACAAAAATTTCTCAACCAACATTGTAACGAAAAAAACCAAAAGTGGGAACCGTTTGCATCTTGCTAAAATGTTTTCTAGACCAGTTTTTTACAATGAAAATGGTGGTGCAAAGAAAACTACGATAAGTAAAAACGTTGTGACTGCAGAAACCATGAACTTCTTCATGGTACACCAAAAATTCTGGAGTTTGAAGCAATTTTGTGTTTGCACCGAACATATAGTTTAATATTTTTTAAAACTAATTAAACCACGTGAAAGAGCGTTTAAAACTACGTATATATGGCACAGATCACATTGGTTAAAACGTTTTTTAGATAAACTTAATAAAGCAATAAAAGCTTATACTAGCAAAAAAGAATTTCTCAACCGACCTTGCAACGAAAAAAAACCTCAAAAGAGTAAACGGTTTGCATCTCATTAAAACGTTTTCTAGACCAATTTTTTATTGCGAAAAAGATAGCAGAGAGAATTTTTGGGTCGGGCTAAGCGCCGACGCAATAAAGCCAAAAAGTGAAATTTTTGAAATTTATTTTTTAGGTTTTTTGTTTATACCAAAATAAAAGTTTATGTTTTTTGAAAAACTAAATGCAGCACATGAAAGCCCTTGCAAAATACTACATTTTTCATATGAACACCAATATTCGATAACGCTTCTGTGTTGCGTTAAAAGACCTTTTTTTCAAAACGCCAAAAATGACGTTTTTCGACGAAATACCCCACTTTGGAGACCTGTAGCGCCACACCACAAGGGTCTCATTCCAAAAGCGGGCCGGTTTTTTCTTAGTTGGACCTAAGGGTACCTCCATACCAAATTTGAGCGAAATCGATTTTCGGCTAGGGGCAAAAATGTTCCACCGGTTTGCGGACGGTCTCTTAACTCTTTTGTCTGTGTAATCAATCAGACGCTTCTGTGACGATCATATACAGCTCAGGTAACGTTTGGCTGGATTTGTTTGACTAACAGACACAGAGATCATTCGGCAAACCTGTCCGAAGTTCCACGTTTTCTGGTTGTTCAGCCAGTACTCCAGTGATTTTATCAAGATCGTTTTCCCACTGCCCGTTGGTCCAACGCATAACACTCGAATCGACTGGCTCACTGATGGCACCACAGCGGTCATTTCTGTCGTTAAATGAAAAACGGAATTTTAATTTTAGATTTTTTCTCTTGAAAAGTTTTTGCGTTTGTTCTAGGATGAAGCGGCACACGCACTGGGTTGTCATGGAGACAAGCAAGGGGTGGGGCCAATTGATAGGTGAATGTCTGGTGGTAACTTTCATGCTTGCTTCAATGTGCTCATGTGCCTTTTTTGCGCATCGCGCTACAAAAGAAACTATTAAACGTTCCGAAACGAAAACAATAATTTGCCAATATATTGCCAACAAAAGTTTCTGATAATGTTGCCGTTTGCATTTTTCCAGTATGTTATCTGAAAAGTTGCTATTTGTCGACGATGGGTGTCGAAAACCTGATGATTCAATTCGCAATTTGCAGCTGCAGTGAATTTACGTCATTCCACACACCGATCAATTTGCAGATTTCACGTTTCAGTCAAGTCGGCGTGTATGTATGTTATGTGTATGCATGTTTCACTGTATCAGCAAGTTGAATTATTAAAAATCCATGAATTTTACTTTTAAAATAGGCCTTTTATACCATGAGTTCATGAGATTTGCAGTGGCAAAACAAAAGTTCAGTCGGACCCCTGCGGTTACAAATGGAACGATCACAGTTCCATTTCATTTTCAAGACCGCACACACAATGAACACATTTTTCATCTGTAGCGCCCTCGCCGTATCGTTGTGTTGTGTTGCTTTGCGATTCCAATTAAGTTGTGTGACGGCGCTGCGCGTGAAAGCAAAAGCAGCCATGAAATCACGTATCAGCATAAAAAGCAACGCACTTGCCTGGCCAGTCAGCATTGAGCACATACACATGGCGGTCTCTCGATCTCTTTTGCATCACTCACAGATTCTCCATCGCTTATTTGCCACACGAGCGCGATTTGCTGCAACAAGCTAAATCTCAGCCGTCGAAAAAAATAAATGAAATACCTAATTAATCGAAACTCAATGCAAAACAAACGAATAATGCACAAGTCAAATCGAAGCACACACACTGTTTGGTTGGTGGCACATCACACCACATAAAGGCCGGGTCTGTAGAGAGTAATAAGCATTTGGTTGTAAAAACACAGTGTGTGGCGGAGTCGCAAACAAACACACTGGCACACGCCCGCGCAGTTGGTTGTGTAAGAAAGCTGGATGCGTTGTCTTCAGACGAGGGCTTCACATACAGTACATGTACCACATAGGACTTCATTTAATCGGTGCACTACGACCGCATACATTCATCAATGCAGCTCCAAACACCACAAAAATGCACGATCCTTGTCCAAGGAAACAAGTTTAAAAAAGCGAGCATTTTGTGCCAACTGGTGGATTTTGATGTTTGATGTGTGTGTGTGTGTGTGTGTTTTTCATGAAACACAAATGCAAACGAACCCATATCAAACTGGCGCACGCTGTGCTTGTCTGAATACTGACCCACGGGGTGGCACTCCCGAAAACCCGCCGGAATCGGAATTATCAATTTTTAGGTGCGGCGACTCAATGGGTTTGCAGACGTGAAAGGAACTGGTCTCAATCTCTATGTGGCAATTTTTTAAAATCGCCCAAGTGGCTCGTCCCTATTTAGGGGACTCGGATCACTTTGCCGATTTTGAATTCCCGCGTCATGCATGAAACTGATTACCAATCCAGGCACGCATTGAGTCTCGGGACCAAAATTAAAGATTTGTTCCTTGCAGGGCTTTCCGACATCGGTCCGCATGCGTGTTCCAAAAACGTCGACGACCGAAAAACGCCGAAAAAAGGACACCTTTCCGTGCTCATCTTGCCCATTTCCTTGCCATATTAGCCTAAACCTAAACCTTCTCATAAACCCATTTTCGTGCCATGTTCTTCTTGCCCTCTCAGGACTTGGCGTTTTGCAACGAATAGCTTGGTTTGGTGCGGAAAATTTTCTAAGCGACTTCCTCATTTCATTCTCATGGTTTTTCCGTTGATGTTATTTTATATGTGCACACTTTTCTCAGTTTTCAACTGCTCTCGCTATCGGATCGATAAAAAGCACAAAAGTGAAAGTAAAAACAACAACAACTCTCAATGGGATAGTTTTATTTCACTGTGGCAGGCGTGTCTCGCAGCTTCACATGCGATTGAAGCTCTAACTAATGTTCGTTCAGCAAATTGCAAAAGTTCAAAAGTATTCTTTGTTTGTAGAGGAACAAAACAAGTTGATCAAGGCGAAATTTTTGAGTTATGTTCTTCAATTTTTTTATTTTTATTTGTTTGTTTGTTTCTTTGTTTCTTCGTTCGTTCCAAATCATCACCGTAATAACCAATCAGCGTGTTGAATTTGATTTCTTTTGTGCATACCTTTGACGCTAGCTCGCATTTTTCAAAGCACCACTTCTGTTGACATTTTCACGTTTGGTTCAACATTTTCATGTCTGGTTCACCACACAGTTTTTCATTTCAATTCAAGGATTTTTCAGCAATCTAGTGCACCAATCAAACCTGTAAACGTCAGCACATGGGGCGTGCGTTCATTTCTCATGACCAAAACATGACGTCAGAGAGAAAAAGTTTTTAAAGAAATGTTTTCATCTAATATACAGTCCTTCAGAGACACGCAATAAACACGATCATAAATAAAGGCTCGGTGGTTTAGCTTGTATTCAACTCGATTAGCTTGGCATGTACCAATACCTGTAAGCTTGACCCATGTTCTGCCCGCAGGTGCATGCGCACTTTGTGCGTCAGAAGTATAAAAATAAACGTCGACTTAATGAATAAAACAGTCGATATTTGAGGTTGGTTTTATGAATAATTACCACCGTGCAAGGCAAACGACGGAACCACGCATTGGAAACCTAGCGGAAAAGCGTGTGGGATTTTTATACCGTAAACTCTTGCATACAAATTTGAAAATCAAAATTTGTTTTTTCAAAAAAAGTGGACTTTTATGTGACGACCTTATAAGTGAAAGCAGGTCTTATAAAACTAACGGATTAAAGAGTTGGTTGTTTTTCAGTAAAAATTCCTGCTTTCTGTGCAGATCTTGACAGGGCGGAATCTCCAGCTTCAACATTGCCGTTTCAGCTGTCAATCCACTGTCAATGTCTCCTCCGTGGCTCGGTGGTTATCACGGTCGCCTTCAACCCAGAAGGTGACAGGTTCGATCCCCCACGGAGAATGACAAACTGCCACCAGTGTAGCTCTCTACTCTAATAACTACACTGGTTTTCAACGAAAAACTCAGATTCGCATCCCTACGGGGATATACCGACCGCCACCGGCCACCAAAACCGAAATCGGGCGAAGATCACTGGTGCCCCCAGGACAGAGCGGGGCTTAGAGGCTGTCCCCCTCACGTGGCGAGGGTTATTGGTTCAACGGGATGGTGAGCCGTCCATTTCCCAATCCCACCGGAGTTTGGTACCTTCGGGTTCCGAAATCGGTGGGAGCGTGCTTCAAATAAAAAATTTTTTCAAGCCCCCGTGCCCCCAATGTTTGTCGACGTCGTCGTCGTCGTTGTTGTTGTTGTCGCCTCTGTTTTTAAAGCAAATGACGTCACTTTAGTCCGGACACGTTTGAATAAATCCATAATATGTGTGTGTGTGTGGCCAGGTTTTATGGATGGTATACCTACTTTTGTTTTGACATGGGTAATGTTTTTGACATCACGGATGTTTGCGTGACGTGCGCTGAGGCTGAAGCTACTGTTTTTACCATACCATACATTTGAGCAAAGTGTCCTCCCCTGGGTTACCTGTGTGTTCTTACTCAAAGAACGCGTCAGTACCAACCAACATACCAAAAAACGAGGCTTTTTATTGAAAAATTTGCTGCTGAACAACTTGGTGATGCATCTGGACGCATGAGCACAGGTGTGCCATGGGAAAAAGTCGTCCGACAAGTCGCCAACGAGGTTGCCACGAGCAACTATAAACCACGATAACTGCGAATTGAGTGCGCATGCGCGCGCTGCAAACCATAAAAACGCCAACACGCGCGCCCGATGTTTATTTTGTGTTTAGCAAGTGATCCAATGTGGACATGCTTTTCTGTTTTGCGCAATAAAAATGGCTTATGCTTTTCGTTATAACAATTGTGATCACATAGACGTTTGTTTATTAGTTCGGCAAATTTGGCTGTCTCCAAAGATAACTTCCGATTTTGACTGACATGGCCGAAATATAGAAACGCAGATTCTTTCATAGTTGTTCGGTGTGGTCCATTTACTAACAATCGATACATGCGCACATATAATGAGCATGTTTCTCGGAAGGGTTTTTGTTTGCCACTTTATCCTTTTAGGTTCTTCTGTGTTTCTTTATGACTATTGTCAGGTCCACACCTGGCACCGACTTCTTTTCTCAACACGAGTCCACGTTGAGACGTCTGGAAAGTGAGAAGCCCAGGAACAGTGGGACAGGAAGTCCTCATTCTGTGACCAGTTTCAGTGAGGCGACGCCGCTAACAGCTGGCAGCCTAGGCCGCGCTGCATCTGGCGTGAGTAGTCACCCTTCGAGTGACTACTCAAGGGTCTGACTCCGTATTTACCAGGACTGCGGACCACCTGAAGAGTGGGTGTCGGAGGGTGGATCCGCACTATGCATAGCCGTGCAATGGTGTGGCTGCCATTTGTCATACAATGCAGGTTACCCGTGAATCAATTTGCGACAACCTGTACAAACAGCACGTTAAGCGACATTCATGAAGCAGTCAGTATTTGCAGGCTGCAGCACGACGTACACCTTCGCACGGGTATGTTTGCAGTCCATCAAAAGGATTGAAAGTTTTTGCGCTGTCTGTTTGCAGTTTTTTTCCATAGAAACAAACGGTTAACTTTTGAGTTAAAAACTGCAGCTTACAATTGTTACTGAGTCGACAGGGTAAATATTTTGTTGTCATGCGTTTTACATGTGCTACAAAAACGTTGACTTTTTTGAAGGTCACTTTAGTTGCGTTGCGTCTGGTCTGCCGGTTGTAGCAAAAAAAATCAAGAAAATTTCAGCGCATGGTTTTCAGTGTGTACTTTTGTTTTGCAGGTTTAGGTGGAGAGAGAGACTACTTTTTGGATCGAAATGCATGCATGCATGCATCAAGATTTTTATTGCATTATCAAAAAAAGTGCAACACACACATACACACACGTACACAGCGGTTGTTTTATTCTTCACATAACCAAAATGTTTTCCAATATGTTCTCTGGGACAGCACGTTCCCACATATCATACAATATACCAAAAGGTACAAAAATTTTGTGTTAAAAATGAAATTGCAAAAAATAACACACACTTCAAACTGACGCGTGCGCGCGCACAGACGTGCATCTGTGATTGTGGTTTGTCAGCGGTCGTGCAAAAATGTGTCGCAGGTCCGGAAATGTTTGTTTTCTTATTGTAAATTACGGTTTCAGATTTTAAAATGATGTCTTTTTGGTGTTAGCTAAATGTATTTTTCAAATAATTACATGTATGTATTACGCGGTTTTCAAAAGGAGAGTTGTACATATACATACACACATACATACATATTTAGAGACGTTCATTTCTGTGTGATGCGCATGTGTGTCTCACCAATCGGCACGCGCATCGCACGGCACAAAATAACATTTTATACATTTTCCATGTAAAACAACACCGAAAAAAGTGCGTTCCGCAGCGCCAAATATATAAGTACAATATATATGGCGCCAAAAAATATATTTCATGCGTATGTGTGTACAATGTTTCGGCGTTTTATATTCCACCGAAAAACGCGTGTGTGTTCATGCCCTTTTCCTGGTGCGTGTTGCATACCGAGTTATGATAAGATACATTTTCAATCACACACGCACACACCTAAAAACATAAATTCACGAAAATGTAAAAAAATATTTGTGTCGCACATCGCTGGCCTCTATACACACGTGCACTCCTTCGTACGGTCAGTCATTTTTCTTCAAATTTTCCCATGTACTTGCGCAACTAATTGTAAAAATGTTATTTTTTGGTCTGATCCGTGCCGCTCACCACACCACAATCAGTTGTTGCATGATAATGTTTTTGTTCTTCTCTAAATCCTCGGTTGGACATGTGTTCTGAATTTCTGGCGATAAAAACTGAGTGAGCTGTGTTGTTATTCACGAAATGCAAAGCTTTCTTTACGATTATTGTTTTGAAATCAAAAGCCTCATTTGAAACTGTTCGGTTCATGAACGCCGATAATAATTTTGCACAACATGGTGCTGTCCTGTCACCACCTGCAAAAGATCAGCATCACGCGACAGGTTTTTTCAAGTGTTGCACATTTTTCAATTTGCTGCCCATCTCAGCTCTATATTGTATTCTTTTTTCTACTTTGCTTCAACTACGTGTATGTGTGTGGAACCAGAACAACTGTGTGCACTTTACCGGTTTTCAGGTTGCGCCAACTAGAAATAACTGGTTCATTTTTCACTATTGTTCTTTTCGCCTGGAAGAACAACCGTAGTGCATGCAGAAACATGAGTACGCACGCGTGTCACACGACCACATGCTGAAAGAAAAAATTGTCCCAGCTCGTGACCCGTGTCCCGTGCCGCATAGTCCCTTGCGTCGTGTCCTGTCTCGAGAAAAGATTGCTCGGAATGCCGAGTACCTAACTAGCCGGCAAATGTTCTGGTACCAGTTTCCAATCGATTTTACCAATTTTTGCATTCTTATTTTTATTCCTGGGACGTGCGGCTGGACAGGACATGACCCGGGTTGGGTCATATTTTTAGCGTGCATTAGCGGCAATTGGTAGTGTAAAAAAGGTTATTGTAACCTGCTACAGTTTTGATTTGCCTGCATGTTCGTAAAAAATACACAAATGAAACACGCCACGCGCGTGAATGTGAAACGTGCTCAGCAGACACACATCTCTGCGCTTTCAACACTGCTCACGGTTACACATGACTGTGCGTGTGTGTGTGCGTTTTCACACCACAAGTGTGTGCGTGTGTCAGTTTATTTGAAACTTGATTTTTACGATATTTATTTCACGCGCTGAAACGATTGATACAATATTATACATTGCAAATGTATATATGCACGCTGCCAAGAAGCAGCGTTATGAATGACAAGTCAGAGGCGCGATATGATGGACGCTGTGTCTGTCTTGTCTGCTGAAAACTTACGAAAGAAGCGTTTTTCGACAGAAAAACACACATCCAAAAGCAAGTTTTCTCACTTTTGGTACAACACAATATTGTTTGTTGTTGTTGGTCGAAAAACTTCATTTTCAAATAAACTGAACACACACACACGTACACACGTAGTGCGTACTTTTCGCTTTTTTTGAAAACAAGCGCGCGCGTCAATGCGGTGCAAATAAAGCTGGCTCCTGCGACTGCGGTTAGCATGCGAGCGACATCGCGGCATAGAGGCAACAACGTTGTTTTTGTACTTTTGATCAACTTCCTCTTTTTTGAACGTTCCGTCGAAAATAGCACACAAAATGAGGAGCGTTGAGAGCAGCCAGCCATTCACCATGACCGGTTTGAATAAAGTGACTGTACGCACGTTCAAAAGAAAATACCAAAACAAAATCCATTCCGAAATTCACTTCATGCCAGAATTTCAAAATTAGAGAAACAAACAATGAAATTTCTGCAGTTTTTAAATTTTGAAATGGACTTGGAATGGCATGGAATGACTTTTGAAATGGCTTCTGGTATGTTTTTTGAGTGTGTGCGCGCAATGTTACGATAGTTTTAAACTAAAAGATGATTTTTAAAAATAAATTTAGCGGTTTTCAACCGCAAACCAGTGGCACAACTGTAGTATTACCGTCTGGTTGCTTTGCGAGCTACGTCCAGAGAGCGAGAGAGTTGTTGGCTGCTCTTTGCACAAAGTATGTACAACACGCACACTGATAGACAGTAGATTGCATTGGGCGACATGCTGAAAAACGTGAGCTGATAGTGTTTGAGCGCTGTTTTCTGTCTCTCTCTTCTGTCTCCATTGCTGCTTTTCCAACACATCACATCGCGGCTGCAGCCAAAAACCCCGCCGACATTTTTTATGCGGCTCAATAATCCATATGCGCGCGTATATGCTCGGAACAGCGTTGAAAACGTGCGCGCTTTTTTCCAGCGTTTTCTCCGTGCAAACGCGCTGTTCGCTTATGTGTTTTACAGCTGCATGTGCTTGTGTGCGAGGCGAACAACGTTCACTTTTGATATGTTTTCATTTTCATTTTGGCGCTACGTTATGTGTGGTGTTGTTGCCTTGGCATACGAAACACATGCGGTTTCTGTTCTGCCAATATTTCTGAATATGCGAAACTATTGTGTTTCGATCTTTCTGGTTTTTTTGCCAATCTTGCACAAAAATTACACTTGCCATTTGCGGACATCCTTGAGCGTGTGGCGCACACTGGCAGGCGTGTCAAATATCAGTGTTTTCTGAAAATGATGAAATGTGCTAGAATTGTTGTGCACTTATTGTTTGTATACTAGCAAATTGACCCGTGCCTACGGCACGGTTAGCTGATAACTACAATTATTATTTTTGAGTGGATTTTCGCTTTTTGACCTATGCCCACGATCCGGACTAAAAATGCATTGCATTTTGATTTTGAGCTGCTTCAACCGACTGTTGTTGATTTATCATAGAAATGAACGTTCATTTTTAAAGAACATCGTATCCGTCGATGCTTCTACTTTTTGAAAATCATAGCATTTCAGTTTTTTGAAAACAGTGTTTTTTGTCAAGTATGTGATTTTGCTGAGTTTATTGCTGTCGATTCAATCGTAACCTCATTTAGTCACCGTAACACTTATTACTATGTGGTTTTGTTAATGCTGTTTCAGCATCATTCAGAGCCACAGATACTATTTTTCAACTTGCCAATCATTTTGATGAGAACCGCTGTTTTTTTAATTCAGCGTAAATATTCTTTGATCTGCAAGCAACAGTAGCAACACAATCATAACTGCATTGCCATCCAAAATATGAAAAACAATCTTTTTTAATTAGCAACAAACAACTGCCATTTAAAGTATCAAGATAAACTCTGATTTGTTACCTTCTTCAATATGGCTTAATTGTAGTTTCATTCTTTTTTGTATTCCACTGTCATTCCCGTTTAAAGTATCAAAAATGTTCTTTGATCAGCGACAATTAACAGCCATTCCCTCAAAATATCAAAAATCAATCTTGTTTTGTTAGCTTTTCCATGTCGTCAAATGTCGTTCAACTACCATTCCTGATCAAAAAAAATAAAAAAACGTCGTTTGATCTGGAATAATCAACCGATACCGGTTTAAAATATTAAAAAAACTAAAAGCAATCTGTTTTAGTCAGCTGCATTTCGCTTTCATTTCTGTTCAGTATAACAAAAACAATCTTGTATTATGATCAGCAAAAACTATCATGTTCAAAATCTTTTTGAAATCCCGTTCAAAATCAGCAGCAATCTTTCAATCTTTTTAGTCAGTTTCATTTCACTGTCATGACCGTTAAAAGTATAATAGAATAATCTTTGATCAGCAACACTCAAATGCTATTCCCGTACTTTTGAGTCAGTTTCATTTCACTGTCATGACCGGTAAAAGTATAATAAAATAATCTTTGATCAGCAACACTCAAATGCTATTCCCGTTCAAAATATTAAAAAATCATTCCCGTTTAAGGTATCAAAAAACAATCTTTTGATGATGAGCGAAAATTAACAGTCATTCCCGCTCAAAGCATCAAAATCAATCTTTGCTATTCCTGTTCAAAAAAAATTTAAAAAACATGTCGTTTGATCAGCAACAATCAGCTGATACCGGTTTAAAATATTTAAAAAAATTGAAAGCAACCTGGTTCAGTCAGCTGCATTTTGCTGTCATTTCTGTTCAGTATAATAAAAACAATCTTGTATGATCAGCAACAGCTATCCCGTTCAAAAAGCAATCTTTTAAGCTTCTTAGTGAGTTGCATTTTACTGTCATGACAGTTAAAAGTATGATAAAACAATTTTTGATCAGCAACACCCAACTGCTTCGTTTAAAATTCCCGTCCAAAATATTTAAAAAACCTCTTCTGATCAGAATCATTCAACTGTTACTCTCGTTAAAAAATTGATCGATTTTATGTGGACCGTTCCACTGCTTCGCCGTCGATCATGGCCACATCTTTGTTGATGCTGCAATCTATATCTTGTGGAACTACGTTCTATTTTTTTGTTCAGAAACAATCAATTACTTCTTGTTAGCTATTGTAATGAAGTTCTATCTTTTCGTGTAAAGGAGGCGGCGTAATGTTGAATGATGTGTGGAAAAGCCGCACAGCTGAAAAGATGTGTCGCGCCCGAACGTAGTTCGAATACTATATAAATCAAAATTATTTAGTGAGGAAAGATTCCTGGTTCAGTCAGCTGCATTTCGCTGTCATTTCTGTTCAGTATAATAAAAACAATCTTGTATGATCAGCAACAGCTATCCCGTTCAAAAAGCAATCTTTTAAGCTTCTTAGTGAGTTGCATTTTACTGTCATGACAGTTAAAAGTATGATATAACAATTTTTGATCAGGAACACCCAACTGCTTCGTTTAAAATTCCCGTCCAAAATATTTAAAAAACCTCTTCTGATCAGAATCATTCAACTGTTACTCTCGTTAAAAAATTGATCGATTTTATGTGGACCGTTCCACTGCTTCGCCGTCGATCATGGCCACATCTTTGTTGATGCTGCAATCTATATCTTGTGGAACTACAGTCTATTTTGTGTTCAGAAACAATCAATTAGTTCTTGTTAGCTATTGTAATGAAGTTCTATATTTTCGTGTAAAGGAGGCGGCGTAATGTTGAATGATGTGTGGAAAAGCCGCACAGCTGAAAAGGTGTGTCGCGCCCGAACGTAGTTCGAATACTATATAAAACAAAATTATTTAGCGAGGAAAGATTCTGATTAGCTTTTTCCCCAATTTTTTTGCACGAATCTGCCGACAGAATACGTCAAGTTTCGGTGATTTCAAATTGCCGCACAGCCATAAAAATTTTTGTCTATCTTTGCGTGCAAACGCATATTGATTGGGGCTCGTTTAATAAGAAAGATAATAGATGGCAAACAGCAGCAACAGCCAAATCAAAGTGGTCGATTGTTTTCATTGCATAAGAATGATGACGATTAGGACTTTTACAGAACATAGAGAGTAAAAAAATTCTCATGAATAATCATTAAAAATGGAGTGCAGCTAGAGATGATGATATATATATGGCAAATTCAGAATAGCTTGGCGCCAATTCAAATCGACCAAAATTGACACGCTAAGACACACACACAGACACACGGAGATAGATATTTTGTATATATGATTTCTTTGTATATATTTTTGCATAATGGTGTTTGTCGGCACTTTTTTTCGTTCACTCTGTACGCTGTCGAGCTGAACAAAAGTCGTGAACCAAAAAGTCAGAATTAAAGTTTCAAATATTTGAAATTTTCGATTACCGTGAGTACGCCCAAGTTTTAGAACATGTGTATATCAGAACACTGCTTTTTTGAAATTTTGTGTATATTACATTTGAAACGTAATTTGAGAACAACGTGTTCAGCGATTCTAAAAAAAACCCTTGATCACAAAAAAAACCAGTGGTGCAGAAAAAGGTTTTTAAAATGCAATATATCAGTGTGATAATCGATCAAAAGTTCGCCAGTTTTATCTCACCTGTATCATATATACATGTAGGTACTCTCATAAGCATGCTTCACATGTATCACTCTTTTATCACGAGACATTCTGTGGCGCCCACAGTTTTTTCCCAAAAATTGCATCTTATACCTTGTCTTTATTCTATTGTTTTTTCCTTCTGGAGCCCAAATTTATCTCTTTCGTAGTTTTTAGTCTGCCCTTATCAATAAGCGGTTACTCATCAGGGAACGCAGTAGGGGTCAAATTGAATTTGGTACAAAATTGCCGAACCACTGTGGAAAAGTTATTCGCATGTTCCCACCAATTGGCAGACCAGACTCGCTGCTCTGCCGTCCACTTAACCATGATGGCAGCAAAGACTGAAAATGGATTTGCAAGTTTCACTGCAGAAAACAACCTGTCTGCTATGGTGAAAATATCAGAGTGGCAAATTGTGTGAATTAAAAAAAGGAAAAAACAATTTGCCCCTGGAAAGATAAATTCGCATCTGTTCTGAGCAGAATCGCTCACGCACGCTCAGACTCGAAGTGAAGCATCAGGGTGATCAAAAACTGTTCAAATGCAGTTCGGCATTCGGAATTTTCAAGCTACTGTATGTGCGTATTGCTTTTTTCATCGTTTTTTGTGTTGTGAACACTCGGGTTGTCACCAAACGTTCATCATTTGAATTTTGTTACAGCAAAATCAACCCTCTGCATTTTACAACATTTGTAGATTTTTTTCATATTTTCTAGGTATTTTGCTGCAGTGAGTGACAGGGGCAACATACCGTGACAAAAATTTGGTCAGAAAAACCTCCAAATGTTTTCTAACAGTGTTCCAATTTTCAGCTCGAAACACCTTAGCACAAGCCAGTGAGAGCATTTTAGAATTGGAACCTTTTTTTCGGCTCACCCTGTATTTTAGTAGACCAGTAGTACCTTAAAAAGCAGTAAAATGCTTTCAGTGTACGTATGCAGAGAAACAAAATTTTGAATGTCGAGACACACTCTTTCATCATTCTTCGACAGTTTCAAAAGAACCTGTAAATAAGCTACATTTCAGATCATGAAAAGAAAATGGCAACTGTGCCAGAAAGTCGCACTCAAAAATATTCAAATAAACGGTTTACAGCGGCCCTGTGTGCCAAAAACACCAGCACGCACGCACTATTGCTGAAATGTGCAACGCCTCCATTTTGCACGGTGACTAGTGTCCGCACGTGTTATTCGGATGGTTATAATAATAACATTTTGCACGTTTTCAGTGTGCATATGAGCGAGCACGGAGAGCCCGATTATAACATGTGCGATACACACACAACAAAAACGCCATATCTATCGCTTGTTTTGTTATGTTTGTATACACGCGTGTTTTGTGACCATCTTGCTGGCGGGGTGGGCGTCCCGTCCCAATCCGCGTTTTTTTGGTTGCGGTGTTGTGCCTCCATAATAGCGAAAAGACCCCTCGATATACAAATCTATATTAGAGAGAGCAGCACACACGCACGCACACACGCACACATACACAAACACACTGTATAGACGTTTGAAATGTAGACATTTTGCGCAGCAGCATAACCGACCGACCCCGGGTGATATGCGCTAGCCAGCCAGCATCCCTACTAGCGGGAGTCACGTGCGTGCGTGTGCTTGCATGGACGTCGTTGCTCGCGTCTAACACACGCAAGCGCGTCCATTTTGCGTCGCACTATTCTGTTGTTCTGCTTTTCTTCGTTCTCTAATTTCTTCGCGTTGTATAAAATGTGTGTATATTCGCATATTCGCCCGGCGCTGCTCAACATCGTGCGGTGTGCTGGTATAGCATGTTGTGTGTGCGTCTGTCTCCATCGACTCATTTTCATCGCGCGCCATATTTCGATTTTCTTGCTGTTGTTGTTGCTTCAATTTTGAGCATTTTTGCTGTCAATATGTTTCATTACTTTTCTTCTGCTAAGCGGGTTCGCTCACTCAGCGTGTGGTTTCGTGCACGGCGTTTTTTTCTCTTGTTCTGGTGACGACCACCAAACACAATTTCGCGTAAAGACACGGAAGGTTTTGGAAACTTGCTGCGTGCCCACTACCGCGATCAATAAGTATTGTGCACTTCGAAACTTTTTATATTTTGCTTTTCTGTTTACTGTTTCACCGCGCATATGGGTGTTGACAATTTGCCAGGTTTCCGACAAACTTGTTTATCAGAAGTTTTAAAAACATTTTGATTAGAATCCTCAGTCGGTCTCTAACTCGCCAATTTTAATCCAAGAGATATGAATTAGTTGACAAGTGTGTAATAATCCCGTTAATTTGGTTTAAAGGTTGAAACAGGCGCTAATTTTCGCCAGCCTATAATTGTGTGGCATATTGTTTTTGCAAGTCTCTCAATCACTCAAACAATATGGACCTTCAATATAATGTCACTTGTTTGTCCAATAACGCAGTGTCCGACAACGAACAATGACGACAGTTGTCAACCATTTGTCAAAATTTATGAAAATTTATGTTCATCTTCTCTCGCCACTTTCTTCATAACTCAGCGTTGAAAACGAGTGAAAAAAAATTTCGCTCTAGCTATTTTAAAGCATGAAGCAAGCCGTATACATTATATTCGAATGATGTTGTTTTCTCTGCAACAAGCTAATATACGCAAGCTGCTGCTGTAAGCCGGAAAAAAACATAGACACACCGTGTGTGCGTTTTTTGTCTTCTCGTATGCTTTGTAAGCTGTGGATGGTGTTGCTGTTGTTTTTTCTCTCGCCGGCCATGGTGTGCGGTTGGTCTCCGCGCCACTTATGGACGGTGGGTTGAGAGCTCTGTTTGGTGTGTTTTATTACGACTTCCTTCGGTGCGCAATTGTGCAGTTTTCGCATAGTTTTATGGGCCAACTGTGTGGTGTTCTGGCGGCTGGCAAAACTGCGTCCGTTGGCCTAAGAAGCGTTATCTATCGGTTTTGGCGTGCCGCTTTGTTCAAGTTCCAGTTTCATACACAGTGCAATATATTTTTTTGCGTTTTCGGCTGTGACTCTTCTCATGTATATTTTTCGCTGTGTTATAACCTTTGTTATGTTCCATTAATGCGATCTGTGTGGTCATTCCGTTTCAAAAACGCATTTGAACGGCTATATTGGTACTTTTATTCAACAAGTATTTCGGTGTTCAGTTTGTGTTTATTTCTTTTTGGTTTTATATGCGTAAAACGCGCTTGTATGCATTTTTTGTGTAGCTTGGCTTGGCACCGTTGGAGATTTCTGGTTTTCTCAATGAATGACGCATCTAATGTTTCAGACACACCGCTGAATCAAATCAAAAACAGTGGGCTCTCTGCCGAAGATGACGGCGACGATTTGCGACAAATATATTTTCACGTCACTTTTCATGCTCACGGATTGCGGCATCTGACGTTGCACCCCATGCATTTACGCACATATTGTATTTTCATTATTATTATTATTATTCATCCGATTGATCTCGATCCGTTGCAAAATTCATTTTTTGCCATTGATATTTTGCCATTTTTACACAATTCGAATTCACAAGTTCCACCGAATAAAGTCCATTGAACACGATGAACATCAACAACGGACCGCCGAACGGACCACCAATGACCAGTCAGCAGCCGCGGTTCGCTTCCGGCGTCTCATACGGTCGGTTGGACTGGACAGTTTCCCTTTTTATTGCATGTTACACTTGTATCGAGAGCAGATCGGAATTTTGAAAAAAGCTCGACTGAATCAGTGGAATTTATTTATTCCCGTCATACATTGATTGGATTCTGTGGTGCTACAATGTTTCGGATACCTTAAATTTTCGTCTTTTGCATAAAACGGTGTTACTTCCACGTATTTCAACAGCGGGTCCTGCGCAACCGCAACCACCGCCGTCCTACTACGCGTATAGCAACAGTGGTGGGCCACCGCCGCAGCAGCCGGGCACCAGCGCCATGTACCCGCTCGGGCATCATGCGGTGCCGCATCACCCTTCGGGCATGATGCCATCGTCGCGGTACCCGATCGTCTCAACGGCCGCCGGCCATCCGTACGGGGCGCCGCCCGGTTACGCACCACCGCCTTCCGCGATGCAGCATCATCCGCATTCGAGGCATCCGTCGACTTCGGCCGGCTACGCGACGCCCGTCTCAAGGACTATGAGCGCCGGATCGTCGAATGATCAGGCGGCGCGATTCCACCAGCATCGCGAGGCGCGCACGTCCTACGTGTTCACCACTGATATGGCGAACAAGTGAGGCAGATTTGTTTTTTGGTGTTTTTGGGACAAATTGCTCTGTCATTGTAGGTTTTCCTGGGTTAGTCCTCGTTTAAAACAGTGCCTAAATTACTATTTGTTCGTTTTTTTGTTCTTGATGTTTTAAAGCGCGATGTAAACGGTTTTTGATGCCGGTGTCACAATGTTCTTTTTATTTTCTCTCTCCAATGTCTACAGGGCCGCCGACGCAGTGGAAACAAAGAGGTATCCGTCCATTATCGATTACCACCAGAAGAACTGCAGCGTTTCAACGGTGAGTACGATTTTTTCCAATGGAACCGTGTCCAAACTGTGAGTCCAAAAAAAATTCTGTTTGAGGACACACCGAGCACAAGTCAACAACCACAACAACAACAACAACAGCAGTCAGCATTGGCGACCGCGTTGGCGTCCGGCACCCCATCTCAGCCGCCGAACAAGTTCGAGTGTCTGAGTCCGCAGGCCGTGCGCTCACCGGCGACCGGCCCCTCGAGTGTACCGCCGTCGCAGGCGCAGCAGCAACAGGCACCGCGCACACCGCGCACCCCGCAGTCGCACAAGGCACCCGGCACACCGCTGGCCACCGCCGGCCACCACATCGACGCACCGTCAAGTTCGTCGCAGCAAACGTGCACATTTTCAATGTCTTTGATTTCGCTCGTCGTTCCTCTTTTGTTTACAACTCTTGTCCGCGAGCGTTGTTTGCGTGAAACAAAGACATACATAGTGCCATCACACTCGAAAAAATGTCGCCGGCGATTTCGAAACCGCAAACACACAGCGGTGCATACGCTCGTACAGCCCGCACAATGCAAGAAAAACCTATGACAGCGTGATGGTTTACAGCTTTTTTCCCGTTTTTCCAGCGTCACTGCCAACGACGCCGATCAGCGCGTGCAGCACGACCAACAGCAACAGCAGTACCGTCGTCAACAGCAACAGCACGACGGCGAACATGCCTGGCGGGCCAATGAGCGTGCCGCCGGCCAGCAACACGATCAACTTGTACAATCAGCAGCCGATGAGCGTTGGACCGGTGCTCGGCGGCGGTGGCGGCGTCGCGGCGACAAACAACAACCACAGTGGTAATAGCAAACGCAACTTCGACGACAGCAACAACAACACCGGCGGCATGCACCAGCACCCGACAGACGTGCACCATCACCATCACCACGGCCGCCCGGCGCCGCCGCACATGATGAACGAGATCAACCCGCTGCAACAGATGGAGCGCATGACGCAGGAGACCAGTCTGTTCGAGCCGCCCTTGGTTCGTGGTGGCTTTTTTCTTTCTTTCTTTTTGAGTGTCGTCAGTGGCTCGTTTGATTTTAGGCGTTTTTTTTCGATAAGTTTTTCGTTTTTTCCAGTCCAGTTCAGCGTTCCAGTTGACAGACTGATTGAGCACATGCGACTTTCGGATGCAATAAGTTTAGATTACAGAGAAGTATGAAATGGCATTTTGACTTTTGAAATCGTGAATTGTGTAAATTGATTGTTTCAGAAACAAGCCCGTCTTGGCTCACCGCGAGCGTACGACATCGGCCCAATGGGGCCCTCATCAGCCGGCTCCGGCGTCGGCAACCCGCCCGTATCTGGCAGTGGGCCCACCCGTGGCGCAAGAGGTCAGTCTTTCTGGGCTTCTCCCTAAAAAGCTAACGTTTGTTCAATGTAAATTTGTTCCGAACTGATGAAGTGTTTTTTGATGAAAAGATGTCACTTCAAGTTGATTCAGCTTTCAAGTTGTTCACAACTAAAGTCATTTGGCAATGAGGTTTTTTGAAGCCAAAGTTGCTCGTATCATTAGATCAAATACTGACGAAGCTTGTGGCTATTGTAAAAGTAATGTTGCTCCGAATTCTGAACCGTAATAATGACAACGTTCTAAAACCATTCCAGGCGGCGGAAACGCAGCGCCAGTGATGACGCCACGAACGTCAGCCGGCGGCAATGGTGGCGGCCGACAGTCGGCAGGTGACGAGAACGACCTGCCACCGGAGAAACTACGCGCGCGACAGGAGAAAATGCAACAGCTCGAAATGATCCAAGATCAATTGATGCCGAAACAGCCGCCGAATCAGGGGCCCGCCGGACCGCTGATGCACCCCGGTCAGTGTTTGCGGATAAAACAGAACGCTTGTTTGAGGTAACAGGCAACAATCGCCAGTTTGGAGAATAGAGAGGACTGCAATACATGTTTTACAGCACAGCGCTGTGCAACATTTCTCAGTTCAGTTTTTTTTTAAACGGCTTATCTCTCAAACTGTACTGTTCGTTCGTGTGCACAGGCGCCCCGGCGCACATGATGCACCAGCACCATCAGCAGCAGATCATGTGGCAGCAGCAGACGATGGCGCCGAACGGAGTGACCGCCGTGCACATGCGCCATCAGTTCATGGACCAGCGGGGCACCCGGCCGATGATGATGCCGCCCGAGCAACAGGCGAACTGGCAGCGCATGATGATGCACACGCAGAGGAGGTACAGTGTTAGACTAGAACCGTTGCACCATTTGTTCTATGGCCAATTTATTCGATGCTGCGACTCAATGCGTGTATGGAGACGTAGAAAGGAAACCAGTTTCAATGCTTATTCAAAAATAGCCGTGACCCGGCCCGGCCCTACATAGAGGACTCTTGATCACTGCCAATTTTGAAATCCCGCGTCATGCATAAAACTGTTCACCTGTTTACATAAAACTGCGCACATCGAGTTGTGGGACCAAAATAAAGGATTATAACACGGGTAGTGTTGCGCAGTGACGCACGACGACGTGAATGCTGCTGTGACATCCGTCTGTGTGAGCGGCAGTCAACCTGCGCGCTCGCAACACTCTCACGATCCGAAACGCCGCGCGATTTTTTCAGAGAGTTCGAGATGCGCGGCATGATGCTTAACGGCGCACCGAATCGAATGCCGCTGCCGCCGTCCGGCGGGCCGCCGCCGCCGAAGCCGATGATGGCCGTGCCGCCAAACGTGCGACCGTCGGCGATGCCCGCGCAAGGCGGCATCATGATGATGGGCGACGGGTGCCTCGATGCGAACGACCCGTCGTGCACGCAACCGTCCTACATGCACCAGCCGCAGCCGAATCCCTACTACGGCGGTGCTCCGTTCGACGGCGGCCCGCCGCCACAAGGACCGCCCGGCGGTGCAATGCCGCCGCCGCCGTCCGGCCCCGGACAGTCCGGCTCGTACTTCTACGACCCGTCACAGAACGGCAACGCACCCGGCGGGCAGCCGCAGTCCGATTTCGGACCGGCACCGGGTGCGCCGAATAACAACAACAACAACAACGGCACGGGCGCCAAGCAGCAGCAGCAGCAGCAGCAGGATTTCGGAGCGGGCGCCCCGCCGACCGTGAACAACACGTTTCTGAACGCGAACCTCTCGATCGGGCAAGTGAACATTCAGAACGTCGGACCGCCGATCGGGCCGAACGGCGTCGCGATGCACGTGCAGCAGCAGATCTCGAGTCAACAGACGCGCTTCAGCGGCACCGGACCGATCCCGATGCGCCCGCCGACGCACGGCGCCGGTGCGCCCGCGCACGGTGACCTGCAGCCGTACGACCCCTACGCTGCTGGTCAGTTGGCCGTTAAGCTTTTTTGTTTTGTTTGATTTCAGTGACGAAAGCATATGAGAACAACATAACGACCGTCCACAACCTTGCTGGTGGTAATTCCACCAGTTCTTACCGACACTTTTCTCACACAATTTCACTGTAAATGATACTTCTGCGTTGTGACGTTTCTTCTTTCGATTTCCAATAAAAAAACAACGATTGGCATCGACAAAGAAACCACAAGAGCTAGGCTCTGAATCAACGACTCTTTTATATCGGCTACGATTTGTTCCCTGCTACAGACAACGGCTATTCGATGTGCGGCCCATCGTTCGACGGCGGCGGCAGCAGCCTCGTGCCGGTCGTCTCGTCGCAGGCGCCCATGATCAACTCGTCAATGTTTCAGTCGTTCGATCCGATCACGAACCTCGACGCGAAGGTGCCGACGCAGAAACTGAACTATTTTCCGGCGACGTCCGCCGCGAACAACAACAACAACAACAACAACAACAACAACAACACTCCCAGCTCACGAGCGCAGATGGACGCGCCGCACTTTGAATTCCAGCAGACCACGGTCGGTTGGACGATTTCAGTCTCGCACAGCGATTCGAACGTGTCCGATTGAAGTGACGTCATTTGCTTTTGTCAAAAACAGCCACTGGAGCACCAGAGTTCGACTGCATCTCTCCCTTTGTGTAAAGCGATCAGTGAAACTGAGAGTTCGATTACTGGACATGACAAATTGACGTTCTGGTGACGCTGTGACGTCGTTTCAGTCGGACATATTCGAAGAAATCTCTAAAACACATTTTATAAGCGCCATATGGTGCTTTTGAGGATCAGCAGGTTGTTGCACAAAAAACTATCTCAAAGGCAAGTAGACTCAATAATAAAGTGCGCTAACTAAAACAATCTGGTGTTTTCTCTTGCAGATGAGCGCCAAGCAAACGACGACGAATGTCAGTGGATCGACCATTCAGCAAAGTTCAGCAAATTTCGCATCGGCCATCTGCAGGAGCAGCACCCCACAGTTCGACTTGGACGACTTCCCAGCATCTTACATGCCAATGAAATAAAATCAATCATCGAATTGAAAAAAACTAATTTAGCTTCGTTTCAAAACTTTTGCGAGTTGCTCCCATTCAAATATGTACTTGTGTACTGTATATCAGAGTGTGATAGCTGCTATAATTGAAATGCAACTTTTTGCTACCGTGAATACAGGGTGGGCCAAAAAAGGTTCAATTTTCAAACCGCTGTCACTAGCTGGTGTTTCAATATTATGAACTGAAATTTTCAGCATTGATAAAACATGTGATGCCATTTTTCTGACAAAATTTTTATCTAATTTGGTCAAATAGATTCAGTTTTACAGCACAATGTTTAAAAATTCCCAAATTTTCAAAAAAACGGATTTTTAACCAAGAATTTCACAACGAATCATTGCTCATAGACATCCAAATAATCATCAAGGTTCTCGTCCGCAGCGGCTGGATTGAATTTTACGCGAAACTGGCGAGTCACTGCAGAAAAACTTTTAGATTGCTGCCACCAGATAGCACACCAGACCCGTTGTTCTGCTGTCCACTTAACCATGACGAAACTGCAGAAAACTGAAACTGAAACACTGTTTTTATTCAAACCGCAGAAAAACTTTTCAAAAGAAACAAAGTAACAGACAGAGTAACACAGAAAACAAAAAAAGTCAACTGAACAATTCTTTCTGTCGCAGTCGCATGGCTGCTGACTCGAGTCCGTTGTGAAACATCAGAGATTCGCTCGAGCTGCTCAAATGCAATTCAAGTGTGAGACCTTTCCACTCTGAGCGCATGATTTGAACTATCAATACCCCGGGTATCCAAAAAGACCCATTTGTCACCTTCGCAACAGTTTCAGAATTGGATCACGCATCTTGATACTAATTTTTCTTGCACTCATTTCAGTCAATTTGTTGATTTTTCGAGCTTTTTTAGAAAATCTGCCACAGTGAGCGCCAGGAATTATATATCGGGAAAAAAAATTTGTCAGTAAAATGGCATCACATGTTTTATCAGTGCTGAAAATTTCAGTTCATAATATTAAAACACCAGCCAGCGACAGACGATTTGAAAATGGAACCTTTTTTTGGCCCACCCTGTACTGTACACAACAAATATCTCATATTGTTTTTGAAGAAAAACGAGCGGATGTGTGATTCGAACATGCGCAATATTTTTCAGTGGGAGATTTGAAAAGCCAAGACTTTCATACCAAGACTGAAAACTGACAGATTTTGGGCTTGATTCGTTTGGTCAGAACAAGATCATGATTTAAATATTTCTTTTGCACACAAGTTTTATTTTGTTGATCAGTTTTAATTGAATGTATTTGAGTCTGTACATGTCGGTGGTTATTATTATTTCTTCATTCATTCTTATGCACTGCTTTGTAGACCTTTTTTTCTCAATTTCTCATACCATTTGTTAGTTTTCTGGAGCTTTTCATTCTTTTTTCAATTTTATTTGTTGTGGTTCACATACTTTATACCATCCTTCGTTTACGACCGAGTGAGCTATTTTTATGCGGTATTGTTTTTAATTTTTTGTACTCTTTGATGATCTTATACTATTTTTGTGTTTGTTCAATTTGCAGGTTTCATTATCGTTATTTTTTGGCATCGTCTTAACACTCTTCAACGGAGTACTAACTTCATGGCTATTAGCGAGTAAAAACCATATGTGACGAACGCGGGACGTGCTGTTTCACGCAGAAATTAAATTATGTTTCTGCTTTACGGCTCCAAAAATTATTTTATTTATTACATTGAATTGGATTATCATGTTATTGTTTTGTTGATCAATGGCAAATGCCATAAATTAAATTTCTCTCACCACAAAAGTTACGTTGGTCAAATTATGCAGCAAGCATTCATCATCCAAGTATAATCCATATAAAATCGTCAACATTTTGAGTTGTGCTCTAAAGTTGATCGTAAAACCTATTTTTGTACTAAAACAAACCAAACAATTGTAAGTTTTGAGTTTGCGTCTTCTAATTCATAGCTTCCAAAAGAAAATTTCAAAAAGTAAAAAACACTGTGAAAAAGATTTAAGTTTAATCTTTACTTGCGTGACCTCTTTTTACTTTTACAACAACAAGAGTCATAATTGTGAGTGTCGTGTGCTTTTTTTACCACGAGGAGTGTTCTATTTTATGTTGGTGACTATAAATCTTTTTGTTTTGAAGTTTATGTCAACGTTTCGTTACAAGTGTAGAGCACGCAATATTAGTGTGTGTTTTTTACGTTTTGCGTTCCAAACATAAACGCAACGTTGCTATTGTGATCGCCTAGGTTATATACGGTACAAGTATGTCAACTGCTAATCATCATAGAATAAAACAACAAAAAGTTTACGTCAGTTTGTGTTTGCGAGGGTTCAACACCACACAAAGTTGTGATGATAATCAATGAACGTGGATTGCAGATTTTTGAGAGCACACAGAACAGAGGCTGGGTAATACAGGATTTGGTCAGCAGAACCGCACTTGGTGACCAATTATCAGGGCCTCGGTTTTCCTACCGTGAGTGTACCGTGGTAACCAGTTCTCCGGTTATGCTATCCAATCAGAAAAACGTGTTGAACAACGTAGTGAAATCGTGAAGTGTTTAATTGCATGCGCGGCAAAACTATAAAAAAAAGATAAAAGAGGCGGTTAAGCCCAGCTTGAAGGTTGTTGTTGTTTTTGCCTTGACAGTGACGCCGACAACGCGCGCGACTTTGAAGAATTCCCATCAACCAAAGCAAAATAAAGTCGTATCGACGTCGAATGGAATCGAAAACCAAAAAAAACATTTGCATTACCTGTTAGTTAGATTTTTAGTTGTTGGATATTTTTTGCCTATTTTTACTATGTATGTGAAAAAAATTGAACAATTTAGCCGGAGCCGGATCGCTGCGTTCGCTCTGGAAGAATTCAAACGCACGCTGATTGGCTGCGACAAATTTTGACGAAAGCATTCCGACGAATCAGCGAGAAGTTTACGAAATTCCAACGCAAGACGCAACCAGTCGACATGCAATCAGTTTGTTGTCAACAAACAAGTAGTCAACGAATCGAATGCCATCTGACACTTTGTACGTGAACGTTTTCAATACTGTACTTCAATATCAAGTCTCACCCGTGCAGCGTGTCTCGTTCGTTTAGCTTTCAGATGTCCCGAACGAAAATCATGAATTGTACTTTTGTTCACAAAGCGCGTGGACACATGATTCTATTGTACTGCAACTTGTGCAACTATTCGAATAAACGCTTCAGCTTCAGCCCCACGCACAATGCTTGTGCACTTGTGTAGTGATGCATGTCGAAGTCCAAAAAGGCGTAAAGTTCGATCGTACAAATGAGCCACTGGCGCGACGTCATTACGCTGCCGTGCAAACCCGAGCTGCCGTGCAAACCCGCCCAAACGGTCGAGCGAGCGACAGCGAGACACAACACGAACAATCAACACGTGCAACGGCACAACAACGGTGAACATCTGAACATTTTGCTGACCATAACGAACAATCAACCAATCAGCAACGGACCTCAACCAATCAGCAACAAGAACCATAAACAACGATAATAGAACATTTGTCGAGCATTCTGATGTGAGCTATGCGTCCGCTACGCAAGCTCAGATGTCGACCGATGATTTTTAATTATTCAAATCCAACCAATCAGTAAGTAATCACCAATTTTTAGTAGTAGCTTAGCATTCTAGTGTATTTTTCCCAAGTAGCTTAGCGTTTTCGAACACAACTTCAAAGATCACCGATTTTATCGCTTAAAACACAATCAACTATTAACAAACTATACATCAATCGATGCGTCTCGTTGAGATCTATCCGAATCCAACACTATTTCATTGATTTTTAAAACTTTTCAGCAGACTTTTATTGAATCCCCGATTTTACACGTTGTTGTTGTGCATTGTTATGTGTGCCCGCGTGTTGTTGTTGCGTGCTTGCATAGAGCGTGCATAGCGACGCAGCGCGATTATTCACGTGCTGCGCACGCTTGTGCATTCTTTATGTGTGCTCGTGACGGTTGGAAGGCGGACTTTCCCACGCAGATTTCGAGTACGTGATCTTTTCGCCTTCCGTTTTTGTAAATCCACTTCAGTTGCAATATTTTCCTACTATGAATATTTGAGCTCTGTCACTTTGCTTTTATGCAATAAACGTGGTTGTGTGTTTGCCGTCGTAGGAACAGTGAGAAATCATTTGTCTCCCACCCGAGCACTCCTGCTTTCATCTTAGCTAGTTATTACGCACGCCTATCAGAGTGCAATTCTGAGCGACGAAGGTTCCCCTGTGCTAGCACGCCTATCAGCTACCACTCTGAGCGCCTAGGGTCCCCCTGTCACCGCACGCCTATCAGTTAGCAATTCTGAGCGACCAAGCCCCCCCTTTCTCAGCACGCCTATCAGTTCTTCATCCTGAGCGACTGGAATTCCCCAATCTCAGCACGCCTATCGGGTTGTGGTCTGAGCGACTGAGTTAGACCCTTGGCACGCCTATCAGGTTGTTGGCTGTGCGACGGTGCCAGTCCCCTAGCTCGCCTATCAGGCTGGAAGCTGTGCGACTGGTTTAGCCCCTCCGCACGCCTATCAGGTTGTATTCTGTGCGACGGAATATTAGCTAAGTTCGAAAGTTACTAACCTAAATTTATTCCCCGTAGTGACTCGTAATCGCGCCGCTACACCCATCAATTTTATCAGCTGTTCTGTAAGGCATAGATGCAGAGTAGTGTAGCACTAACCCGGCGGATGCAATCAGACTCAACTGGCACCCAGGTTATGCCACTGGCGAGTCTGCCGCCCCCTCCTGCTAACCGCTGTCCAAGCACTCCCCTGGGCTCTGATGACTTTTCTACACACCCAGTAGGGCTGCACGACGCTGATCGTCGTCATCACCCGTCGCCCCCTAGGTTGCCCGCCGTCGCTGATGACGTCTTTCAGCAGTCCGTCGGTCTGAATTGGCAGTCGGAGCCGTCACCCCAGGACCGGGTGGAAAGTGACATACCCCTGCGGGTAGGGAACACCATTGCACTTGTGCGAACGACCAGCCAATCAGCGAGTTGTACATTTTGTAACTGTTTTTCTGCAGTCACTTTCTTTCTTTGCCGCTTTTTGGTGGTCTCAAAACAATTGTGTATGCGTTAACGGTAGAACGATGCACGCTCTGCTGAAAGCACGCTCCAGAAATTTCAGAAACAAAGACTTTATGCGAACAAACGTTTTCCTACTAGCCATTTTCGCCCAGACAATATGTCATTGTCAAGAAAAAATTTTGGTCCGACCCCCCCCCCCCCTAGAATTTTCGGTCTCGCTCGGGACCCCCCCCTCACCCGGGATGACCCCCACAAATTTGTGCGGACCCCCCTCGGATTCGCCAAAAATCGGTCTCGACGGGGGAGTCTAGTATAGGGTTGTTAAACAAAAATCAAAATTTAAAAAAAGTGATTAAAAAAAACAAAAATGCCGATTTTAAAAAAATTCGAAAAAAATTTCCTCTAATAATATGCTCGGAAAACCTCAATTTTGGCACAATTTTTCGAAAGTTTAACAAAAATTTTCTCTGATATTACCTCGTAAAACCTTCAGCAGTCGATTTTGGATCGTTTTACCGACTGATTTCAGGCTTCAACAACATCTGCGGTAAACAGGGGTCGAGATGGGGGGGGGGGGTGGGGGGGCGCCCCAACCAAGTCGACACCCCCCCACCCGGGCAACCCCCCCCCCCCTCTGGTCAAAATACCCCCCTCTCGAATTTGGGGGGGCCAGAGCCAGACCCCCCTCCCAGATTTCGACCT
The DNA here is from genome assembly GCA_030248135.1 of Theristus sp. LFF4_11. Classification (NCBI taxonomy): domain Eukaryota; kingdom Metazoa; phylum Nematoda; class Chromadorea; order Monhysterida; family Xyalidae; genus Theristus; species Theristus sp. LFF4_11. The sequence goes on along the minus strand of JASANC010001614.1, from coordinate 32,903 downwards.
TCCAACCCCCCCTACCAAATCGGCTGCCCTTCTTTTCTAAAATCCGCTTCAGGTAAAACACGCTCGTTATCGGACATTGCTAAAACGGACCTGATTCAAATCTCACTCCTAAAGCTTTAATCCTAAGCCAAACTTGATCCTAACCTAATCCTAACCTAAGCCAAGCCTTTTCAAGAAGGAAGATGCCAGAGCAACTGCGTTTTGAACAAGTTTTTGTTGGGGCCGGAGCGTGTGCACGCGCGCTAGTGGATCATGAGCATGAGCATGCCGATACCACGTGCGCGTGCGTTTTAAAAAAGAAGCGCCAGGATCAAATCCTGACCGTCTGATTACCCCCCCCCCTAGGGTTAGGGGAAAAAAATCCGGATTTTTTTTTAAATTAAAATTTTTTAAATTTTTTTACAAGTTCGTTCGAAGCGTCTCGTCGAGCTGAGTTCAGCTGGACTATTTTCAGAGCGATCCGGAAAACTATAAGAGCGAAAATCGTGTTTTATTGAATTTAAGTCCATTTCATAGAGGGAAAGTTGCATTTTCAACAGTAAAACAGGACAATTTTTGACGTGTACTTGAATATTGAACCGTTCTTAGTTGTTCCTCTTTAGAAAATTACCAAAATTTGACTGTGTTCAAAAATTCCTGGTTGCTGTAGCTAAGTCGGCAACCCCTGTCGACCCGGTCGCCCCCCCCCCAAGACACTAATTTTCAGGTTCAACCAGCTATGCTATCTGCCACATGGCCAGAGCCCACTCTTCAAATCATCGTATCGAAAACACGTACCATGATTTCGCGATCACGTTGCGTCCCAGACGCAAGTTTAACACGTTAGTTTAGCTTAGCACGCAAGTTTTAACATGTGGCCATGTTATCGGGTATCTGAAAAACGGTCGTGTGATGTGGTATTGACCAACACCTCCGCTCCAATTGTCATCTCATGGCCTACCGACTGAAAAACATGTTCTTAGTTGCAACAAAACGATTTCTGAAACGATATTTCAATTCAGTTAAGTCATTTCAACGCTAAAAATTGACCCTAGAAGTCATCCCAATCGAAAAACATGGAGTACGTCGTTCAAAATGACCAAATAATGACATGTACCTAAGCACACAAAGAAGTTGGGAAGAAAATTTGGTTTGAACTTTTAAAAAATTATGCCATAAATCGAATTTTCAGAGCAAAGTAGAAGAAAAATTATTCAATTTTTTAAGTTTGAAAAAAATTCCAAATTTAAAAAAAACAAAAAAATTTTTTTTCAAAGCCCCTAACCCTAGTGCATCCCCCACCCCCCGCACTTTCGCTACTGCGCTTTCTCTACTGTTCTGGGGCCGAGATGGGGGGGGTGGGGGGGGTGGGTACCCCCCCAACCAAGTCGACACCCCCCCCCCCACCCGGGCAACCCCCCCCCCAAATTTTGGTCAAAATACCCCCCTCTCGAATTTGGGGGGGCCAGACCCCCCCTCCCAGATTTCGACCTTCCAAACCCCCCCCTACCAAATCCTGACCGTCTGACCACCCCCTTTGATTTTGACTTTCGATGGAGATGTTTTCTCTTGTATATCTCTATATTTCTCTCATCTGTAGGTATCTATATTATCTGCATGTTTGTATCTCAATATATATTGTATGTTTTCTTGTATATGTACCACTTTGTTATACATTTACCACTTTGTACGTCAATATTTTCAATACTGTACCTCAATATCAAGTCTCACCCGTGCAGCGTGTCTCGTTCATTTAGCTTTCAGATGTCCCGACCCGAACGAAAATCAAAGCAAAATGTATGACTAGAGAGAGGCCTTGACTGGATGCTGTGGTTTCTAGCACTTTTATTCAACTACTTTTGGTCCGACTAGAGTTAGGGGCTTAAAAAAATTTTTTTTTAATATTTTTTTTTCGTTTTTTTTTAAAATTTTTGATTTTTTTTTTCAAACTTAAAAAAAAATTTGAAAAATTTTTCTTCTACTTTGCTCTGAAAATTCGATTTATGGCATAATTTTTTGAAAGTTCAAACCAAATTTTCTTCCCAACTTCTTTGTGTGCTTAGGTAAATGTCATTATTTGGTCATTTTGACCGACGTACTCCATGTTTTTCGATTTGGATGACTTCTAGAGTCAATTTTTAGCGTTGAAATGACTTAACTGAATTGAAATATCGTTTCAGAAATCGTTTTCTTGCAACTTACAACATGTTTTTCAGTCGGTAGGCCATGAGATGAACATGATATCTTGTTGATTGGCGTATGTTATAGGTCTACAATGGAGTTGTGCGATATATTGTTAAACAATTGGAGCGGAGATGTTGGTTAATACCACATCACACGACCGTTTTTCAGATACCCGATAACATGGCCACATGTTAAAACTTGCGTGCTGAGCTAAACTAACGTGTTAAACTTGCGTCTGTCAGTTGCCCGCAACGTGATCGCGAAATCATGGTACGTGTTTTCGATACGATGATTTGAAGAGTGAGCTCTCGCCATGTGGCAGATAGCATAGCTGGTTGAACCTGAAAGTAAGTGTCTTGGGGGGGGGGGCGACCGGGTCGACATGGGTTGCCGACTTAGCTACAGCAAACAGGAATTTTTGATCACAGTTAAATTTTGGTAATTTTCTAAAGAGGAACAACTAAGAACGGTTCAATATTCAAGTACACGTCGAAAATTGTCCTGTTTTACTGTTGAAAATGCAACTTTCCCTCTATGAAATGGACATAATTTCAATAAAACACGATTTTCGCTCTTATAGTTTTCCGGATCGTTCTGAAAATAGTCTAGATGAACTCAGCTCGACGAGACGCTTCGAACGAACCTAACTTGTAAATTTTTTTTTTTAATTTAAAAAAAAATCCGGATTTTTCCCCTAACGCTGGGTCCGACCCCCTAGGGTTGTTAAAAAAAACAAAAATCGCCATTTTTGTTTTTTTAAATTTTTTTTTTAAATTTCAAAAATCAAAGTTGTGCTAAATTAATCAGGGAGTCCGAAGAACCACATATGATATGCAAGCGCCTCCCGAATGACTCCCGTATGACCTCGTTTTGGTGACCTCAATTACCCCTTTTCCAAACCGTCGTCCAATAAAAATGCAAAATGAATGGCTAGAGAATCGAAAAACTTCAGTTTTTTTCGAAAATGACCACTTTTTCTTCCTGAGTTCAAATTAAAACTGCTGTAACTCAGGAATGGAACTGGTCCCCGGTCCAAATTTTTGTACACTGTTTTCCCTGTATAATAGAAACCTTCATGCAAAAATTCAGCCAAATTCATTCATTGGGCGCACCTACAGAGCAGTTTCGAATTTGACTGTATGTAAAAATGCTGAAGTTTACGACCATTTCAGTTGTTTAATCAAGCCCAAAACTTAATAAACAAAAAACTAATTGCAGCAACGTGTTTAGGAGGTTGAAAAACATATTGTTACTTTGTTTAGAGCAATAAAAATGCAAAACGAATGGCTAGCGAATCGAAAAACTTCAATTTTTTTTCGAAAATGACTACTTTTTCTTTCTGAGTTCAACTTAAAACTGCTGTAACTCAGGAATGCAACTGGTCCCCGGTCCAAATTTTTGTACACTGTTTTCCCTGTATAATACATAGAAACCTTGATGCAAAAATTCAGCCAAATTCATTCATTGGGCGCACCAGAGCAGTTTCAAATTTCTCAAAATGCAAAAATGGTGAGGTTTACGACCATTTCAGCCGTTTAATCATGCTTGAATTTTGTTAAATTTTAAAACTAATTGCAGCAACGTGTTTAGGAGGTTGAAAAACATATTGATATTTTGTTTAGAGCGATAAAAATGCAAAATGAATGGCTAGCGAATCGAAAAACTTCATTTTTTTTCGAAAATGACCACTTTTTCTTCCTGAGTTCAAATTAAAACTGCTGTAACTCAGGAATGCAACTGGTCCCCGGTCCAAATTTTTGTACACTGTTTTCCCTGTATAATAGAAACCTTCATGCAAAAATTCAGCAAAATTCATTCATTGGGCGCACCTACAGAGCAGTTTCGAATTTGACTGTATGTAAAAATGCTGAAGTTTACGACCATTTCAGTTGTTTAATCAAGCCCAAAACTTAATAAACAAAAAACTAATTGCAGCAACGTGTTTAGGAGGTTGAAAAACATATTGTTACTTTGTTTAGAGCGATAAAAATGCAAAACGAATGGCTAGCGAATCGAAAAACTTCAATTTTTTTTCGAAAATGACTACTTTTTCTTTCTGAGTTCAACTTAAAACTGCTGTAACTCAGGAATGCAACTGGTCCCCGGTCCAAATTTTTGTACACTGTTTTCCCTGTATAATACATAGAAACCTTGATGCAAAAATTCAGCCAAATTCATTAATTGGGCGCACCTACAGAGCAGTTTCAAATTTCTCAATATGCAAAAATGGTGAGGTTTACGACCATTTCAGCCGTTTAATCATGCTTGAAAATCGTTAAATTTTAAAACTAATTGCAGCAACGTGTTTAAGAGGTTAAAAAACATATTGTTACTTTGTTTAGAGCGATAAAAATGCAAAACGAATGGCTAGCGAATCGAAAAACTTCAATTTTTTTCGAAAATGACCACTTTTTCTTCCTGAGTTCAACTTAAAACTGCTGTAACTCAAGAATGCAACTGGTCCCCTGTCCAAATTTTTGTACACTGTTTTCCCTGTATAATAGAAACCTTCATGCAAAAATTCAGCCAAATTCATTCATTGGGCGCACCTACAGAGCATTTTGAATTTTGAGAATTTAGTCATAAAGCACCATGTTTAAACAGCTGCAGCAAACATCTGCAACAATCATTCTTGATGAATTATGGCTCAGAAGTTAGCCCAATATGTTGCCAATGTACGATTCAAATTTCAGCCAAATTCGTTTAACCACTAGCCAATGGTAACAATTTTCCGAACATGCCTTAAAATTGGGGTCCAAAAATGACCTCCTCCAAAAATAGGGTACCTCATTAAAAAGGCCACAGCGGACGTGTTTTTGGGCCGATTGGGCTGAAAATTCGTTTTTGACCTGCAAAATGAATATACTTAACTGTGTTAAAATTTGAGCCAATTCGGAGACAAGTCAAAAATCTAGACTGTCCACTGTGGGGCGATTTTTCGGCGGAAGGCCTCGTATGATAACTTGATATTCTGCATTGTAATTTCAAAGATTTTGCAGCAAAATTTAGCGTTTTCCTTCAAAATTTAAGCGAAAAAATATCATGGTGGGGTGGGGGGTGTGCACCCCCCAGAAATTTTTCTACAATAGTGCACCCCCCCATGGCCCACGCCTGGGGGGGGTGTCACTGTACCATGACTGACACCCCCCACTGAAAAATTTTCGGCACCCCCCCCCCCCCACGGGACATAGTTGTTCCAGAGCCGAGGGGTTGGGGGGTGGGCCGATATAGATAGCTGGAGAAAATTTTCTAGATAGATAGATAGCTGGAAACTTTTGGGGGGGCCGCGGGGGGGGCATGTGACTTTGGGGGGGGCAAAACGCTAAAAAGCTATAAAAACAGCAAAATAATGCTAAAAATACACTAAAAATCATGTATAAACGCGTATTTTACCTAAAATTAGCGAAATTTTCAAGAATTACGAGCAAAAATGGTCAATTTTGGTCAAAAATTGACTCATTTTATGTCTTCGAAGACAAAATTTTTTAGATAGATAGCTGGCTGAAATTTTTTTTTGATAGATAATAGCTGAGCCGAAAAAACCTGTCTGATAGAGATAGATTCGAAAATTTTTTGGGGGGGGGGCCGCCCCCCAGGCCCCCCCTAGAACAACTATGCCACGTGACGACACCCCCCCTCGAAAATTTGCTTTCGCCTTCGGTACTGACCGTCACCATGCCTCTTCTTGTGTTTTGACCTCCAAAACGTCACTAATTGTCCCCAGCTAAGCTAATGCTAAAGTGAAGACAAACATACCGCCATGAAAATTGGATCAATTCTTCTGATGGTGTCGCGACGACACGACACGAAGCAGCAACCAGACAACGTAGCGCTTGCAAACGGAGCAGCGAGCACAATCGGACGCTCTGCGAGGCGAATCGTCACCTTATCTGCATCGGAAATGGTAGGCCAAGCTTTGGGACGCTCAAAAACTTCATCGCAGATGTTGTCGAAGCCTAAAATCAGTCGGTAAAACGGTCCAAAATCGACTGCTAAAGGTTTTACGAGGTATAATCAAAGAAATTATATTATATTATTTGTCGCCTCCGTGGCCCGGTGGTTAGCACGTTCGCCTTCAACTCAGAAGGTGACGGGTTCGATCCCCCACGGAGGATGACAAACTGCCGCCAGTGTAGCTCTCTACTCTAATAACCACACTCATTTTCAACTAAAGCTTTCGGATTCGCTGCCCTGCGGGGATATAGCGACCGCAGGCCACCGAAACCGAAATCGGGCTAAGATCACTGGTGCCCCCAGGACAGAGCGGGGCTTAGAGGCTGTGCCCCTCACGTGGCGAGGGTATTGGTTCCACGGGATGGTGAGCCGTCCGTTCCCCAATCCCACCGGAGTTTGGTACCTTCGGGTTTCCGGAATCGGTGGGGGGCGTGCTTCAAATATTAAAAAAAAAATTTTGTTGAACTTTCGAAAAATTGTGTCAAAATTGAGGTTTTCAGTCAGAGCATGTTAAAGAAAAAATTTTCGATTTTTTTTTTCAAAAAATCGGCATTTTTGTTTTTTTAATCACTTAAAAAAATTTCATTTTTGTTTAACAACAGGGGTCGAGATGGGGGGGGTGCGGGGTAGCCCCCCCCCTAACCAAGTCGACACCCCCCCCACCCGGGCAAACCCCCCCCCAATTTTGGTCAAAATACCCCCCCTAGGGTTTTTAAAAAAAACAAAAATCGTCATTTTTGTTTTGTTTTTTTAAAAAAAATTAAAAAAAAAAATTTCAAAAATCAAAGTTGTGCTAAATCAATCAGGGAGTCCGAAGAACCACATATGATACGCAAGCGCCTCCCGAATGACTCCCATATGACGGAACTTTGCAGATTTTGTTTTGGTGACCTCAATTACCCCTTTTCCAAACCGTCACCATGCCTCTTCTTGTGTTTTGACCTCCAAAACGTCACTAATTGTCCCCAGCTAAACTAATGCTAAAGTGAAGACAAACATACCGCCTTGAAATTCGATCAATTCTTCTGATGGTGTTGCGACGACACGACACGAAGCAGCAAGCAACCAGACAACGTAGCGCTTGCAAACGGAGCAGCGAGCACAATCGGACGCTCTGCGAGGCGAATCGTCACCTTATCTGCATCGGAAATGGTAGGCCAAGCTTTGGGACGCTCAAAAACTTCATCGCAGATGTTGTCGTAGCCTAAAATCAGTCGGTAAAACGGCCCAAAATCGACTGCTAAAGGTTTTACGAGGTATAATCAAAGAAAATTTTTGTTGAACTTTCGAAAAATTTTGCCAAAATTGAGGTTTTCAGAGCATATTAGAGGAAAATTTTTCGAATTTAAAAAAAAAATCGGCATTTTTGTTTTTTTTTAATCACTTTAAAAAAAAATTTCATTTTTGTTTAACAACCCTACCCCCCCCCTCTCGAATTTGGGGGGGGGCCAACGGTTGGCACGTTTTATGATATTACGCTCCAGTTAACTCACGCTCCACAATTGGATGTTCTCGGCATTGCTAAAACGGACCTAAACCTAAAAACCAAACCTAAGGCTAATCTTAAACAAAACCTGTTCCTAACCTAATCCTAACCTAAGCCAAGCCTTTTTAAGAAAGCAAGAACAAAAATAACTGCGTTTTGAACGAGTTTATGTTGAGTGCGGAGCGTGTGCACGCGCGCCAGTGGATCATGAGCAATGAGCAATGCGGATGCGGGGCAGGTGCATTCCGTGCATGCATATCATAATGAAGCTTTGCGCCGTGAGGGGGGGGGGTGCGATTCCGTGTTTTCTCGCGGAGGGGGTTGGGGGGAGTCTAGTATCCGTGTCGAGGTAGGCTGTAGGTCGATCCGGTACCGGTCGATCCGGTACGGTCGATCCGGTACCGGTCGATCCGGTACCCGGTCGATCCGGTCCGGTACCGGTCGATCCGGTACCTGGCAATTTTCTAGGGCGGTCGATCCGGTACCAGGTCGATCCGGTACTCGGTCGATCCGGTACCAATTGAAATTTTCAGCTGTTTTACGGGTTTTTAGCGTTCAATTCGTTATGTTTTCGATTTTTCTTTGGTTGATTGTTGATACGATTGTTGATGAATGATGATACGATATGAGACGACGACGACTTGCGACACTTTGTTGGTTTTGGTAATCGTAATCTGATTCTGACAAAAGCAACACAAGCAGTACCGTGGGCCCAAACAAATTTTCGAAGGGGGGGGGGTATGGTGCCGTGGGGGGGGGGTGCCGACCAAAAAGGGAGGGGGGGGGGGTCCAACCTATGGTAACGTGGGACCCCCCCAGGGGGGTCCCATGGGGGGGTGCATTTTTTCAAAATTTTCTGTGGGGGGGTCTACCCCCCACCCCCCCATGAAATTTTTTCGCTCAAATTTTAAAGGAAAAACGCTAAATTTAGCTGAAAAATCTTTGAAATTACAATGAAGATGGTCAAGTTATCATATATTCAGCTTATATTATAGACTTTATAGACAAAAAATCATGATTTTCGAGAAAAAAAATTAGGGTGTGCAGAAAATTTTGGGGGGGGGGTCTCCGCCAGACAAAATTTCATGGGGGGTGTGGGGGGGTGTCGGCCAAATTTTCGAGGGGAAGGGTCCGATGGGGGGGGTGGCACGGTGCCCCCCCCCCCCCCCCCCCCCGTGGGGGGCCCCCACCCGACGGTCTCTGGTGCTCTGGGGGGGTGTACCCCCCCACCCCCCCCCGCCCACGGTACTGAACACAAGTGTACCATATGTTTTTTTTTCTGAACTATTTTCCAGAAGAATAAAGCTCCAAGACGGTGAAAATTTGCAAAATTTTCAAAGCTCAGCAAGAAAAGGAGAACAAAATAAAAATATGAAGACTGATTCGGTTCTCTTTTGGAGTTGAGGAAAAATGTCTGTTGTTTTTATTTTCATATTTCCCGCGAAAAAACCTGCGGTAAAATGTTTCAGACATCAGATAAAATGAGAGAAACGAAGAAAAATGGAAAACAAATCAGAAACAAATTGAATTGAATCATAGTTGTTCCAGAGCCGAGGGGTTGGGGGGGCCGATATAGATAGCTGGAGCAAATTTTCCAGATAGATAGATAGCTGGAAAATTTTGGGGGGGGCCGCGGCCCGCGGGGGGGCCGTGTGACTAGGGTTGTTAAACAAAAATGAAATTTTTTTTTTTTAAAAAGTGATTAAAAAAACAAAAATGCCGATTTTTTTTTTAAAAAAAATTCGAAAAATTTTCCTCTAATATGCTCTGAAAACCTCAATTTTGGCACAATTTTTCGAAAGTTCAACAAAAATTTTTTTTGATTATACCTCGTAAAACCTTTAGCAGTCGATTTTGGGCCGTTTTACCGACTGATTTTAGGCTTCGACAACATCTGCGATGAAGTTTTTGAGCGTCCCAAAGCTTAGCCTACCATTTCCGATGCAGATAAGGTGACGATTAGCCTCGCAGAGCGTCCGATTGTGCTCGCTGCACCGTTTGCAAGCGCTACGTTGTCTGGTTGCTGCTTCGTGTCGTGTCGTCGCGACACCATCAGAAGAATTGATCGAATTTCAAGGCGGTATGTTTGTCTTCACTTTAGCATTAGCTTAGCTGGGGACAATTAGTGACGTTTTGGAGGTCAAAACACAAGAAGAGGCATGGTGACGGTTTGGAAAAGGGGTAATTGAGGTCACCAAAACAAAATCTGCAAAGTTCCGCCATACGGGTGTCATTCGGGAGGCGCTTGCATATCATATGTGGTTCTTCGGACTCCCTGATTGATTTAGCACAACTTTGATTTTTGAAATTTTTTTTTTTTTAAAAATTTAAAAAAAAAAAACAAAAATGACGATTTTTGTTTTTTTTAACAACCCTACGTGTGACTTTGGGGGGGGGGGGGCGGTCAAAATTTTGAAATTTGATAGATAGATAGCTAAAACGCTAAAAAGCTATAAAAACAGCAAAATAATGCTAAAAATACACTAAAAATCAAATATAATTTTACCTAAAATTAGCGAAATTTTCAAGAATTACGAGCAAAAATGGTCAATTTTGGTCAAAAAATGACTCATTTTATGTCTTCGAAGACAAAAATTTTCAGATAGATAGCTGGCTGAAAAATTTTTTTGGACAGATAATAGCTGAGCCGAAAAAACCTGTCTGATAGAGATAGATTCAAAAAATTTTTTGGGGGGGGGGGGGGCCGGCCCCCCCAGCCCCAGGCCCCCCCTAGAACAACTATGAATTGAATGCTAAAACAGTTGAAAATTTTAATTGGTACCGGATCGACCGAGTACCGGATCGACCTGGTACCGGATCGACCGGTACCGGATCGACCGGTACCGGATCGACCGTACCGGATCGACCGGTACCGGATCGACCGCATGCCGTCGAGGTAAAGGGGGGAGGGGGGGGGGGTACACGGAGGGTTAGGGGAAAAAAAAATCCGGATTTTTTTTTAAATTAAAAAAAAATTATTTTTTTTTAATTTTTTTTTACAAGTTAGGTTTGTTCGAAGCGTCTCGTCGAGCTGAGTTCATCTAGACTATTTTCAGAACGATCCGGAAAACTATAAGAGCGAAAATCGTGTTTTATTGAAATTATGTCCATTTCATAGAGGGAAAGTTGCATTTTCAACAGTAAAACAGGACAATTTTCGACGTGTACTTGAATATTGAACCGTTCTTAGTTGTTCCTCTTTAGAAAATTACCAAAATTTGACTGTGTTCAAAAATTCCTGTTTGCTGTAGCTAAGTCGGCAACCCCTGTCGACCCGGTCGCCCCCCCCCCAAGACACTTACTTTCAGGTTCAACCAGCTATGCTATCTGCCACATGGCGAGAGCCCACTCTTCAAATCATCGTATCGAAAACACGTACCATGATTTCGCGATCACGTTGCGGGCAACTGACAGACGCAAGTTTAACACGTTAGTTTAGCTCAGCACGCAAGTTTTAACATGTGGCCATGTTATCGGGTATCTGAAAAACGGTCGTGTGATGTGGTATTAACCAACATCCCCGCTCCAATTGTTTGACAATATATCGCACAACTCCATTGTAGACCTATAACGTACGCCAATCAACAAGATATCATGTTCATCTCATGGCCTACCGACTGAAAAAACATGTTCTAAGTTGCAAGAAAACGATTTCTGAAACGATATCTCAATTCAGTTAAGTCATTTCAACGCTAAAAATTGACTCTAGAAGTCATCCAAATCGAAAAACATGGAGTACGTCGGTCAAAATGACCAAATAATGACATGTACCTAAGCACACAAAGAAGTTGGGAAGAAAATTTGGTTTGAACTTTCAAAAAATTATGCCATAAATCGAATTTTCAGAGCAAAGTAGAAGAAAAATTCTTCAAATTTTTTTTTTAAGTTTGAAAAAAAAAATCCAAATTTTTTTAAAAAAAAACGAAAAAAAAATAAAAAAAATTTTTTTTTTCAAAGCCCCTAACCCTAGGTACACGGGTATCTGCCCGTGCACGGGCAGGATTTTTGGCTGAGGGGGAGGGGGGTGCGTGCGCCTACAACTTTAAACGGCGCAGGCGCAGCTCCCCTCCCGTCTTGAACGTTCAGGCAACATAAATATACCCAACTAAGACTAGGACTATTTGTCAGTTTGCGGTTTGCTTTGGCGTTCTGGTCTGTTTCTTCGTGTTGCAAGCTTGTTGTTTTGTTTGTTTTGTTTCTTTCGGCTGTCGACAGATAAATTTGTGTCGAGCAGCATAAAAAAATTGATCAGCAGTGCATTTCTCATCGTGGACAACCGAATTACTGCGAAAAGGTTCCCAATTTCTTTACATCGTGTCGGTTGGACTTCTTTGGGCATTTAGTGTTGGTGTTGGTGAAAAATAAAATGAAAAACAGCTGATTCGAAAATACTCATTCGATTCACCTCTTTTAATTGATTTGGAGAACGAGGACTGTTTTGGTCAGTGTATATTCAAGAATGCTGACAATTTAGTTCTTGTTTTTCAATCATGAAAATTCTAAAATCAAATTGACATGAACGATCACTAAAATGGAATCGATGGGTGACTGTCGCAAAAAAAGAAACGTTTCATTCAACTGAGTCTTGAGAGAATCAAAATGACATTGAAGTTGCCGTGGCCCGCGCAGTGCCGTGTAGTGCAATGTGCATGCATGTTATGCGACGATCCATCCATGGTGAGTATCTTTGTTTTTTGAGATTTTGACGATTAGTTCCAAGGCGAAGATGACACAGTTCAAGGTAGCAAAAGGTTGCACAAGATCTGGCCTACACAAATAATTTTCTTTGATTATACCTTGTAAAACCTTTAGCAGTCGATTTTGGGCCGTTTTACCGACTGATTTTAGGCTACGACAACATCTGCGATGAAGTTTTTGAGCGTCCCAAAGCTTGGCCTACCATTTCCGATGCAGATAAGGTGACGATTCGCCTCGCAGAGCGTCCGATTGTGCTCGCTGCTCCGTTTGCAAGCGCTACGTTGTCTGGTTGCTTGCTGCTTCGTGTCGTGTCGTCGCAACACCATCAGAAGAATTGATCGAATTTCAAGGCGGTATGTTTGTCTTCACTTTAGCATTAGTTTAGCTGGGGACAATTAGTGACGTTTTGGAGGTCAAAACACAAGAAGAGGCATGGTGACGGTTTGGAAAAGGGGTAATTGAGGTCACCAAAACAAAATCTGCAAAGTTCCGTCATATGGGAGTCATTCGGGAGGCGCTTGCATATCATATGTGGTTCTTCGGACTCCCTGATTGATTTAGCACAACTTTGATTTTTGAAATTAAAAAAAAAAATTTTTTTAAACAAAAATGACGATTTTTGTTTTTTTTAACAACCCTACCCCGGCCCCCCCCCAACCAGTACCGTGGGCGGGGGGGGGGGGGGGTACGGTACACCCCCCCAGAGCACCAGAGACCGTCGGGTGGGGGGGGGTGGGGGGGGGCACCGTCCCACCCCCCCTAAAACCGGGCACCCCCCCCCCATCGAAAATTTGGCCGACATCCCCCCCACACCCCCCATGAAATTTTGTCTGGCGGAGACCCCCCCCTCAAAATTTTCTGCACACCCTCAAATTTTTTTCGAAAATCATGATTTTTTGTCTATAAAGTCCATAATATAAGCTGAATATATGATAACTTGACCATCTTCATTGTAATTTCAAAGATTTTGCAGCAAAATTTAGCGTTTTTCCTTCAAAATTAAAGCAAAAAAATATCATGGGGGGTGGGGTACACCCCCCCCCCCACAGAAATTTTTGAAAAAATGCACCCCCATGGGATCCCAGGGGTCCCACGTTACCATAGGTTGGACCCCCCCCGCTCTGAAAACCTTAATTTTGGCACAATTTTTTCGAAAGTTTAACAAAAATTTTCTTTGATATTACCTCGTAAAACCTTTAGCAGTCGATTTTGGACTGTTTTACCGACTGATTTCAGGCTTCAACAACATCTGCGATGAAGTTTTTGAGCGTCCCAAAGGTTGGCTTACCATTTTCAATGCAGATAAGGTGACGATTCGCCTCGCAATCTAAATTTGAGCGTCTGAGCTGCTCCGTTTGCAAGCGTTACGTTGTCTGGTTGCTGTTTCGTGCCTTGCCGTCGCGACACATCAAAAGAATTGATCGAATTTCAAGCCGGTATGTGTATTTTCACTTGGGCTGGGGACAATTAGTGACGTTATGGGGGTCAAAACACAAGAGGTACGGTAACGGTATGGAAAAGGAGTAAATGAGGTTACCCAAACAAAATCTGGAAAGTTCCGCCACACGGGAGTCATTCGGGAGGCGATTTCACATCAAATGTGGTTCTTCGAACTCTCTGGTTGATTTAGCACAACTTTGATTTTTGAATTTTTTTTAATTTAAAAAAAATGACGATTTTTATTTTTTTAACAACCCTAGTGCCGAGTCAGGAAGGGGGTGGGGCTTGCGGCACGTACCCGCGGGGGGTCCCGGATTTACGGGGTGGGTGTCACGGACCCCCCCCCCCCCCACAAGGCGCAACTTCGGGCTAGGGGGTACATCCACCATCTCCCTCATCTTCGGTACTGCCCAGCAGTTCCTGTGGACTTTTGTAAAGAGTTCGTTTGATTTTGGCAGAATTTTTTTGACAATTTTCATTTTTAGGCCAGAGCTCGAAGAGCAAAGTTTGGACCAGGTGTCGAGCCCGATTTTTGGCGATTTTGCTTGAAGGTATAAGCCGTTATTTGTGGGGTGTTTGGGGGGGTGTCGTGTCGGAGTGCTACATTATGAAAGGAATGCACATGTATCTCCATCAAAAATCCGCTACATTGTGAAAGGAATAAATGCACATGCATCTTCAACAAAAATCTATTCCACTGGTATGGTTGCAGCAGCTGCACACGCACAACATCTACCCGTCTGTGGAGAAGTGTCGGAAACCAATATCTGTAAAGCTTGTCGATGCGGAAAATAAACAGAAAACGAACCAGAACGATCAGAACGATAAACTGATTTCATTCACCGTTACATTATCAGTTTCTCCTTCAATTCACCACTTTTTATTGTTCCAAAGGCTGTGAGCTCTGTGTCCCACTGTATGTTGCCACAGCCGATCAGTCATTCAGTCCAGGTGCTGATCACAGTTTCAGTGTCACACGCGCCAGTAGTCACACTTCCAGTGTTGCCAAGCGGTCGTGCAACGTTGACGGTCTTGTTGACGTTTTTTAATCATTCTCTGTGGAAGCAATGAAACCTACAGTAGCATTTTTGTATTCCATGTTAGCTTAACAAGCAACAAATTCACACGACATATTTTCATGTTATTTCCTTTTTTGATTCCACTTACTTTGAGGTATTCTGTTGTTCTGAGGCGTTTTGTTAGACTCGAGTGGATCACACAGTTGCTTTCTTTTGATTTGCTTTCAAAGAAAATTGTGAATCGAAAAGTACAATAAAAAACGAAACGAAAACATAGTTTTGTCGCTTCTGTTGGTCAATGGAAAATGGAGTTTTTTTGTCAACCAATGAGCGGAATACATGTAAGATGCGGGGCGAACGAAAGGTAAAAGATATTGATGATGATCGGCGAAAAAAAACAACGTATCACGCCAAAAAAAAAACTTTCATCCACATCTTTCACTGCGTAGTACAGTAATGAACGGTACAACAGTACCTAATCAAAAGTGAGCGCATCGAATCGTGCGATATTGCGCGCTGAACACACGCATCTTCGTCTTGTCGAACACCAACGTCGGTATCAACAGGCCAAACAAGATTTCCGGTCGGCTGAGCGCTGTGTGCTCATCGTTGTAGATGCGAAAGTTGTACGACGTGTCCGAGTTTGATCGTCCGTTGCAGTTGTTATTGTTAGCAACGTTCACTGCTGGTTTTGCGACGTTCGAAGAGTCGTCCGTAATCGCCGAATGCAGTCGTCTCGTGAAGAGCATTCGTCGTTCGCTCGGTTGCCGCACGACTCGGCTCATCAGATTGCACGCGCTATGAGACGTCCGTACGTCGTCTGTCACGTGCGGTGGTGTTGCACTCTTCTTCAAGCGCTCCGACGACGATCGCTTGCGGATTGGCGTTGTTGTTTCAGCAGTGTTGTTCATCGTCAATTTATGACGGACAATGGTTGGCATTGAGAGTTTTTTGCATCGTTGTTGCTGTTGTGCGACCGGCTCAACGGCCACGCTCGCATTCAGGGCGCCGCCATTGCCGGCTAGCACTGCTCGCAGACCGGAGGTCGCCTGTCTTTGCGACGACCGATACCGTCGGACCCAATTCGCCTTTCGGCGACGTCGTCCTTTGTTCGTCAGCCAATAGACGAGCAGTGGATTCCAGGCGACCGTGGTCATCGCGATGAAATGCACCGCCAGTGAGACGGTGATGCGGTGCTTGTGGATGAACGCGACTTCGAACACATCTGAAAAGTGGCCGGCCGCATGGTCATGGTGGACCCTGCGCGACCCCGCTTCAAAGCAAACTCACCAGTCGACGTGGGCTATGAGTCGTGTGGTTACAGAGAGCGCCTGATTTGATTCTGGCGATTTCTTTTTGCCGAGATACCTCAAGAACCGTGCGTACTCTGTGCAACTGGCTGATCTCGATGAACTGAACGGTCCAATGAAATTCTTGCAGAGCTCGGTATCAGCACCGGGCGATAACTTAACAATTTGCTGAGATTTTTGCTGAGCGAACAACTGTTTTCTGTGTTTGCGACAGGCGTTTTCTGACTAACTTACAAGCAATCAGCTGATTAATAGTTGGTGATGACGTGAAGCACACGTTCTGCGCAGGACAAGCTCCCCACCTCCACAGTAAGATCGCCACATAGAAAGCATGCATGCACGTGTGCACCACCAACCAATCAGAGGATTGCCTATAATTTAGAGATCGACTGTACATGCACAATTAGCAGTGGTGTGCACCTGTGCCCATGTCGTTCAGCAGATTCCTGGTGGTCAACGGCAGCCAGCCGATGGTGAACGCGACGATGACGCTCATCGAGATCAACTGGGCGCGGCGTTTGCGGGCGCGCGTTCGCCGCCGCTGATTGGCGTTCGTATACAGGCCGTCGCCTTGTGCCGACTGCGACAGTCGATGGTGATCGTCGAGTAGATCGCGTTGTATGCGCCGGAGCATGCGCCAGTAGCAGTAGACGATGACGCTCAACGGCACGACCATCGTCACGACGACCGTCATCAGGCCGTACAGACGTTGCGTCAGCGTCGTCGACCAGTTGCTGTCGACGCAGAACTCGCCGCAGAGGCCGCTGGCGCCGAACTCAGTGAACGAGGCGCCCGCGACGAGATCGGTCGACAGGAAGAACGGCACGCTGAACGTCGCGGCCGCCAGCCAGACGTACGCGGTGACACGAGCGGCCGTGCGCGGGCACGTTGGCGGACGCGTCAGATTCGTGATGTGCTGGTACTTGTCGAAGATGATGACGGTCATGCTCGCGATGCACACCGTCACGGCGATGCTCTGCAGCGGAAACAACAGGCGCACTGAGAAGGAATAATGTTGAGTGTACATGGACTATACGCTACGAAAATTGAGCACTTGACAGTAAACGGTTGAACTCTCTAAATTGTAGCCAATCAACTGATTGGTTGGCGATCACGTGTGATGCATGCTTTCGGTGCGTAGGCATTGCTGTGGAGGCGAAGTCTGTCCTGCACAGAAAGCGTGCATCACGTCACCACCTTTCAGCTGATTTTGCCTGTAATTTAGAGTTGGACTATATACAGTCCATCTGGTAAATACATGCAACATGACGTGATGACCAACCAATCAGCGCTGAGAATTGCAATGGCCACCAAATCACCTTGTTGCATATATTAGCGAGATAAACTGTACATGTACCTGAACGCATGAGAGCGCTTTACAGGCGAACCAGCCAAACAGCCATCGTTTGCGAATGATGTAGTGCGGGGTGATCGGCAGCACTGAGCACGCGAGCAACAGATCAGCGATCATCAGATTCAGCAGAAAGATGTTGCGCGAGCGGCGATATCGACTGCGTCGCAGGATTGTCACGATGACGCCCGTGTTCGCGACGAAACCGACGAAAAACACTGCCGAGTAAGCAGCAGCTAAGAGATGTCGCACAGCTGCGAGTCGCGTCGGATCCACGAAATAGCCGTTTGCGGCGTTCGCCAGTTCCAGCAGCTTGTTATAGTCAACGCATTCACTGCTAACGTTAGGCATTGATGGCATTACTGCTGACACATTGTGCAATGCGCCGTCGATAGAGTCATTGATGTCGTCTCCATGAACATTGCTCAATGACATACCTAATGATTTTGATGGCTGCGAATTATATTTAATCCAGAAAGATCTGGAAAGATGCTACACAATATGTAGGCTCATTGATTCTGGGAATAATGAACGGGTATTTTAGCGGACATTGTACTTTTTTGAAAATTTTTGTGCGCACATCAGCGGACACATCAGCTGGCAGGTCAGAGGTCACATCAGAAGGAGCTGCAGCCGGGAACGTGCACTAATGTTTCCGCAACCTTTTCTCAATGAAACACAAGTAAAGAAAGACAAAGAAAGACTTTATGAAACATAAAGACTGAAAGTCTCGTGATATTCCAAATATCTGATATATACACTGTGTTCTTAGCTGATCGGCTATTTGCAAACGTCTTTATATTACGTTCCACTTGACCAATTTTATTAACAAGCATTCATCACATCATATGCACCAGTTAACATGACAAAAGCGACCGCTTGTAACAGTTTACAATTGTTAAAATGTGTATTGTATATATAATGTACATGCAGCTATTAAACACAACTCATTATCATCGCACTCGGCTTGTTTCCCCGAAAGCGAGAGTGCTCTAAACGAGCGTGCTGTGGTCGGTTGCCAGGACCAGTTTCGCCTGCACTTGATAATTTTCAAATTCGAGCACTTTCTTCCGCTGCTTCTTGCACTGTTCTATGGAAGCGGATGCGGATGGCAACAACAGTGGTTTGTTTGCGTAGCGGTCGTTATCGTCGGTGTTGCTTGTTGCTTGTTCAATCGGATGCGGGCAACTGATGCGGCGTTGTACGTGCGCGTGCTGCACAGTGGCGTTGCGTGACGGGCGGTGTACCGGGGGCGCGCTGTCGACTGTTTCGCCGATGCCGTCCATCAGCAGCAACGAGCGTTGCCGTCTGTACACAACGCGCTTCTCAATGTTGGCCGAGCCGATCGGTGAGACGCGCTCGTGTCGCCGATAATGGTGACCGGCGCAATCGGCGTTCTGCTCGCGTGTCGCCGACGCCACTGATATGGTTTTCGCGCGTGCGCGATGCGCGAATGACGACACTATCGGTGGTTGAATAGGGATGTTCTTGGTCGTCGAGGCCGCTGCCAGTGGCGCTGACGACGGCGACGGTTTGCTGTTCAGGTGACACAGCCGAATTGTCCTGCGAGCGAGGCGAACGCAGATCGCGACGAATTGTCGACGAAAATCAGCGGAGGTGCCGCAGAAGATGGCGAGATTCAGCGAGCTGTACAGAATGGTCGTGATCTCGATGCACTCGAGCAGATGCGAATAGCAGAACAAGAGCGCGGAGCCGTCGATGTCGAAGTAGACGAGGAACACGTTCTGCGGCCCTTCGACCGACAGGAACAGCAGCATCACCACGATGACCTACAAGAGGAGAAACAATGAAATTCATGAAATGGCGGTCGATTTTCTCATAAAGCGCAAAAGTGGATTTCCTTCGTGTCCAAGCAGCGCACACACAATGCGAAATAAAATAGTTGTTGAGCTCAAAAAAGCAAAAAAAGCACAAGCTGAACAAGTTGTTGAGAAGTTTTTGCTGAAACTTATTCCTCAGTGTAGTATTACTTTCAGATTTTCGCTCATAGCCCTGAAAGAGATTTGAAATTGAAAACCATCTACAACCACTAACAAGACTTGTTGACAGCCGGTAGTGCCGCTGATGACTGCCGTGGCCGCTGCGTGTGCGGCGTCGTTTGCGATGGAACAACTGGTGACCGCTGGACGACTGTTGGTGTTGCTCGCACTGAAGCACACTGGTGAACATCACCGTTGTGGAACTGGTGTTCTGCGGTTGCATTCGCTGCCGTCGTGCCGCTCTGTACTTCTCTTTCGCTTTGCTGCCGCGTAGAATCGACGTTGACTGCGCGGAGATGATCGACTCCGGCGACACTTTTTCAGCGTCATTCTTCGCGAGCACGTTCGGCAGCGACTGATGCTCGCGAGCGGTCGTACCATTGACCGACTGATGATCGAGCGTGTTGGCGTTGCCCGTTGACGTTTGCTGCAGCGAATAAGACGAATAAACGAATAGTCTGATTTTATTTGCGGGGCACTGTAAAGTTACATAAGTTTACTTCTTAAAAAGTGAAAGGGAACTTTTTTCAATCGTTTTTAGTTTCGAAAAAGCATTTTAGCTAACATTATTTATTTGTTGAAAACGCACGGTTTTTTACGGTGCCGGTATGTGTTTCAACGAAGCAACGACAGAACAAAAACCTCCTCTCCAACCCGTAAATAGTTCAGCTGTATTGCGAGCGAGATACTGGCGACTGCGACCAGTGTGCATGGCACGAACTTCATGGTGGCCGTGAACACGTAATGCACCGCACGTTTGAACGTCGCCGCGTCGCGCAGCTTCTCTGGGAATCCGAGTCGATACCAACGCTCATCATACGCTTCGAGCATGATCGTTCTGATAGACAGACAAAGCTACAGTCGAACTCTAAATTCTAGGCAATCAGCTGATTGGTTGGTGGTCACATGATGCATGCTTTCTGTGCTGGACAGACTCCGCCTTCACAGCAATGCGTGCACAGAAATCATGCGTGCCGTGATCACCAACCAATCAGCTGATTGCCTATAATTCAGAGTTGGACTGTATACTTCAGATACCGTAAAGTCTTGCATATAAGGTCTCCTTATATAAATTTGAAAATCAAAAATTTCTGAAAAAAGTGGCATTTTGTGTGACAGCCTTATAAGTGGGAGGAGGTCTTATAAAGCGAACATCAGGAATTCCGGGTCTTATAAACGGGGTAAGATTTCGACCAAGTTAAAATTTTGAATTTTTTGGTTTCCCGCCGTGTGACACTCCGCCCACTTTTGGGTGGGGGTCTTATAAGTGGGAGGAACCTTATATGCAAGACTTTACGGTAATCTCGATGCCGATTCACTGTGCATTCAATAGTATCAGATAGTTCAATTCATTACTATGTGGGGAGACCTTTGTGTCGCACTAGATTCGATGCTAATTCCAATTTATTCAATAGAGCGACATTGTTTTGATTACAGTCACTGAAAACCATTTCCAAACATTGTTCAAAGCATTTTACTGACTGAACGCTTTATTTTTTTGGTGTCGAAACAACATGGAGCGTTTTGTAAAGTTCTTGGAAATGGTTTTAGTGATCTACCCCACGATATTCCTTCTATATAGGTAATCTCGAAATTGTTTTGGAATGTTTTGCGTTTAAAAAACACAATTATATCAATGATAAAATCGATTATCGGCCGATTTAACACTGAAATAAAACCGACGCAACAACACTGATGCCAATATACCCATTCTCGACTGACTGCAACAGGCAGTGTAGACGTGTTTCGGCGGTTGGATCCGGTCTCACGGTGGTGAGCACGATGGTTGGCATGCAACAGAGCACCGCGATCAACGCCACGAACGTGCACGTGCTCACTGCGTAGCGATACGTGAACCAGTGGCGACGCCCACTGCAACACAAAATATACACTCTAAATTACAGGGAATCAGCTGATTGGTTTGTGATCACGTGATGCATGCTTTAGGTGCAAACCAAACTCCGCCCCCCACTGCACAGAAAGCATGCATCACTTTGTAACATGCAACCCCCTTTATAACTTGCAACTGTTTTTTTGGAATTCACCGCTATGTGTTTTGGTTTTATTTGCTTTGGTTTCAGCGAGTAGCGACAAAAGAGACAGCGCGCTACTCAGAACAGGAGTTTTCCATTTGAGGTTCTTTACTACAGTACCGGAATGACGCAAAAGTACCAGCAGTACTTCTGCGCTACCATGTGCACGAAATAAAACTGATAATACTGAACGGAAGCTACATGTATTTATCCCATATTCATGGTACGCAAAGTAGTCACACTGCACGTCAACGGACTGAATAATGCGCACATGAATGAGAGACTGAGAGCTGGACAAACCGGAGGAAAAAAACCGAGAAAAATCCGATCAGCTGACCCAGCGGCGCGCATGCGGAGGCAGCGCGTGAAGCTGAACGTTCGAACGATCGACACAGCGACGACCATCCAGACGGCCGTCGAGTGACAGACGAGCGCCAGCTGCGACGTGACCAGCTGCGTCCAGATCAGGCCAAGCGTCCAGAATCGCTCGTCGCAGTTGTTCTCGGACTGGTGCAGCAGCAGCGTGAACACGAGATAGTTCACCAGGTACAACGACTGCACGGCCGACAACGCGATCAGTAGAATGTTGAACGAGCTGTACACCTGAACGGCAGACGCGATCACTGGTGAGCGGTTTTTAGTTTACTTTTTTTCACTTCAACGTTGGGTCACCTGTCTTGTGTTTACAACCGACTTGCCTCTCAGTCAACATTCACATGCTCGGACTGTCAACAAGAGACATTTGAAACTTGTTACAGTCGATATCGGTCACTTATGTTACAGTCTATGCCCAGTCTATTTGTTGCATCGCCCCAGCTACGGGTAGCTAGCCCCCCCCCCCAACCACCTAAAAATAACGGATCACCTTTGGTACTCCTGCCGTTACCTCCCAAACCACGATGGTTTCTAACAACCAGCCAATCGTAATTTCCGTCTTGTCGTGTGCGGAGTGTCACCGCATGTCACGGCGTTGAGGCCGGAACAATTGGGAGCCGCGCTACGCAAATCGACGCATCAAGTCAAGTAAGTCAAGAGTGTCCACCGCAAAGATGCCATTCAATTCAACGTTTCTTACCGCGGTTGTTCTGAGCGTCGCGATCACGAACGCATGACCAATGGGCCCGGCGACGCACAGCACCGCTGTTAAATACAAATGATACGGCGCGTACAACTCGGTGAAGTCATCAAACGAACAGTACCCGCTGCGGTCTGCCTCGATAATTTGAACAAACTGCGTAACATTATTCGCGTTCATGTTTGGCGATATTTTAAACTGTTTTTCAAATTAAACCGCATTCATGAAGCAATATTCAGTGAATTCAGCTATGTTGCACAGCTACGCGTCATTGGATACGCCTTCATGAATGCTGCTTTGTGCACATTGTTGGTTTTCATCGGCGGCGGTATTTGTCGGAGAGGCCTCAATTGTCCTGAAAATTAAATTCAGAAAGAGTTTTTTCGCTGTAATTAATTGGTGCGTCATCAGTCTCTTGTTGATTTTTCTGTTCTAGCTGTTATCAAAGCACAGTAAACACACACACATACACGTTGGGCAATGTTGTTGCAGCTGCTAACTGGAAAATAATGATGCATGTTGCTAAACATGTTCTAACAAAGAAAACGTCTTATTAAAAAACGTCAGAATATTCCCTGAAGTTCTGCTGCAGATGGGACGTTGATTAAAAACAGGATTGCAATAAAAAGTACGTGAGATTGTCACATCAACAAACATCAACGTATTGCCATCATTTAGTTATTTTTATTGTTGTAGTTGTTCAGCCTGACAAACGTGTTGCAGTGTATGACGTTGTGCCATGGACGACAGCAAACACAAACCGTGTGGCACTCACTAATTGGGACACAAATACCTTCAAAACACACATCGCGCCTTCTTTTCATTCAACGCCGTAAAGCTTGTCTCAACCGCCAAAAACATTTCATGTTCAGTAATTAGCGTCATTTCTGATCGAGTGAATCACCTCAAAGGCATTGTAGCGCAACTATTTCTGCGACAGTGACAAAGTACCGGCAAATCATGCACAGTCTTTGTTTAGTGCTGTCCCAACACAGGTATTACAATAAAAAAGGTAAATGCTAATTTTAGAAGCGGAACGTACTATCACAATATATTGAAAGATTGTGAAAGACGAAATTCACATAGTAGTTCTCATTGAATTTCTAAAGAGCACGCACTGTGACAACGCGTGCGTGCCACGTTTGCAACGGCTGCGAACGCCTGCGCTTTTTTCAGTCGATCATTAGCCGATCATGTACGAAATTTTAAAAGACTTGCTTTAACATTTGAAAAAAGCTGCTGTCTAGAAATTTTTTAAGTTTTTATAAAAATCAAATGCATGACACTGTTTCATGATTTTGTCGAGCACAAAACGCATGTGTCTAGTCTGGCTAAACATGTGGCATCGAAAATACATGGAAATAATTTCCTCAAGTTGCGGATAATTTTAAATCAAGCGATTACTGGTTATGCGTGCGGATCAAATGGAGCGAAATCTCAAATGGAACGTGCCATTTTCCAACTACGTGGGTGCGTGTCATGGTAAAATTTTCCATCTGTGTAATTGACTGTGTGACACTGCAAAGTTTATCTCTAAGTAATCGTTAATGGCGCATCAAATGAACTCGTTGAGACTAATATGGAGCAGAAAAATCATGTATTTCTGCTTTCAAACCATCCAGTTATAGGTAGAGTCCATAAATCACGCTAAATGAGAAATCACAGATTCGGATTAAAAATTTTGAATATTTATTTTTAGACTGCAATGAGCCTACTGTATGTATCACAGATGATAAACTGACAACTAAGCATAAAAAACCTTCGCTGCCCTTGCTATTGCTAACACTTTCATTGCTTGTTTACAGTACATTTCTTCAATCTTGTCACTTTTTCTTGGCAGAATACAGAGCCTGCGAAACTTGGAATTGAAGGAAAAAATGAACGAGATTCTGGTTTGGGCGGGGAAGCAATGACCCAATTGTGGCGAAATAAGTCATTTCTTCTTCTTCCCCGTACTTTCTTCCTTCTCGGGTCATATATTTTGATAAGGAAAGATGACAGGTTTAAAAAAAATTCCTCAGCAATAATAAAGGAATGCAACTTGCTTATCGCTAACGCCGGTCAGTGCGGTTTTTTTCAACATTTGTTTTTTTTTGTGTTGGAAACTGAAAAGGCACTGAACAAGTCAAATCAAATTATCGAGAACCAAATCACGCGGTAGAATTTGTTTATGTAACATTTTTGGCTCTGTGCATGTGTACCGTTGTAATTTTTCTTCTGATTTTAGATGCATAACACCCATACTCCCCTTAAAACTCCCCCCCCTCCCCCCGCCACTCCCCCACACCCCCCCCCCACCACCCCCCAATCCACTCCCTCCACACCCCCCCAACCCGATCCACCAACTCACCGTCCTCCACTACATCATCTCACTCACTTCTCTTCCACGCCCAACCCCTAATATTTTTTTTCCCACCCCAAACCCCACACTCATCAGCCCCACCACCCGTCCCCTCAACCCCCCAGGGTTTTTCCCCCCGGTGGGTTTGGGTGGGGGGGGGCTTGACCTTTTTAGTGCCAACCAAAACCCCCCCCCCCCAACCTCCCTTCCACAGATCCTTTCACCCCCTTTAATTACCATTAACTCATCCTGGCCCCCACTCCCCACCCCCCCCCCCCCCCCCTCCCCTTAACCCCCCGGTTATTTTTGGGGGTTTGACTCCGGGGGGTTTTTGGGGGGTTATTTGGGGGGGTTTAATAGAGGTAATACGGTAATCCTTTTTTCCTCTTCTGCCGCATGTTCCTGATGTAAGAAAAAGAGACACTGTTCAAATTCAAATCACTGTCGCTGTGTGGGGCTGATTTATTAATTTTCATTTTTCATTATTTGTCTTTTAATCAACAACGAAAAAAAGGTGAACCTACTGACCATTATCTGCAACTTATTTGGGATATTATCAAGAAGCCGGATGTTTTATAGAATCCTTGTCCCGGGGCGTGATCAAATGCAGCCCTGTAATTGTGGCCTGAATAGTTGCCGCCCGCTCATTGCGGCCCAAAGAATTCCGGTTTGGACGATTCCGGCCCAGCGAATCTTTTTTAGCACGAGCAATAGCAAGCGAAAACCACCTGTGGTGAATTTTCGTGATCTGTGATGACTCCAAAAACATATGACCACAATGTACAAAATCACGGCAAAGCAATTTAAAAAAAAAACTCAGGTTTCCGACGTGCTTTTATATAAAAGGCTCGGTTTCTTGGCCTAGGACACCAACAACGACTTTGAACAGTTTTAGAATCAGATTTGGTTGAAGTTTTTGTATTTTTGCAGTTATTTTTGTATCTGCGATTTGCAATAATTTGCGAAAAAAATCATTTCCTTCCTTCCAGCAGTTTATTGTTCGTGCTGGGGAAAATTTGTCAAGCCGGAATCGTCCAGGCCGGAACCAAACAAGCCGCAATGAGCGGACCGCAACTCTTCGGGTCGGAATTTTGCGGACTGCAACAGTATCTCAACCTTAGTTCCGGAATTTTCATGGGAAAATATTGCGAAATGCTTAACTTTTGTGCTGCTTATAAAACCCTCTTTCAAACTATCGTTGTGGTTGTGTTATCTACAAACAATGACTGACAAATGTCAGTGTAGTGTAGTGTATATGAAGTATATGGTGTGTGTTTGCGCAAAAAGTATTGCGAAATTGGTACTTGCGAAACGAACCTGATGAAAAAAGTTTAAAATCACAGCAAAACTCACAGATTTTTCACATAATACTTGGAGAACAATATTTTTCAGCGTTCGCACGGCCTTGCTAAAATGACCGGCTTGACGACATTGCTCTGGCCACTTGTTGGTAAGCGTGAAACAGCTATCGATACCAAATTTCGTAATTTTGGTTCAGTGGTGATAAAAGTCCCAATCACTTCCCCACCCGAATCGCGCAAAACTTTTGCTTTGACGTTCTTTTTCCACGAATGTTCTATTGAAGCCCCATTATCGTGGGACGCGCGGCAGCGCAGTCCCACAATATTATTTCAGAAAGCTCATTGCGAATATTTTGAAATTTCAATCGACCATAACATTCATGATAAATGACTAAACCAAGAAATGCTATTTGCTGTGCTTAGGGTTTCCTCCTAAAAAACGTTGTTCTGATTTCAAATTCCACGGTATCCATGTAATCGACTATGCTGTGTCTTATAGGCTATAGTTTAGGTGCCAAATAGCAAAAAGCTGATATTAACCCGTGCCTGGGTTGAAAAGGGTCCCCGTAAAGGGTTTCCCCCTAAAAAACGTTGTTCTGATTTCAAATTCCACGGTATCCATGTAATCGACTATGCTGCGTCTGATAGGCTATAGTTTAGGTGCCAAATAGCGAAAAGCTGATATTAACCCGTGCCTGGGTTGAAAAGGGTCCCCGTAAAGGGTTTCCCCCTAAAAAACGTTTTTCTGATTTCAAATTCCAAGGTATCCATGTAATCGACTATGCTGCGTCTGATAGGCTATAGTTTAGGCGCCAAACAACGAAAAGCTGATATTAACCCGTGCCTGGGTTGAAAAGGGTCCCCGTAAAGTGATTCCACCTAAAAAACGTTGTTCTGATTTCAAATTCCACGGTATCCATGTAATCGACTATGCTACGTCTGATAGGCTATAGTTTAGGTGCCAAATAACAAAAAGCGGATATTAACCCGTGCCTGGGTTGACAAGGGTCTCCGTGAAGGGCTTCCTCCTAAAAAACGTTGTTCTGATTACAAATGCAACGGAAACCATTGTAGTCAACTATGCTGCGTCTGATAGGCTATAGTTTAGGTGCAAAATAGCAAAAAACTAGTGAAAACTGATATTAACCCGTGCCTGGGTTGAAAAGGGTCTACGGAAGGGTTTGCTTCTAAAAATCCTTGCTCTGAGTACAAATGCAACAGAAACCATTGTAGTCGACTATGCTGCGTCTGATAGGCCCAAACCCTATAAACTTCTTTGAGATATGAAAGAAAAAGACAAGTTCTGAAAAGTGCCCGAAGGGCATGAAAAAAGACCAAATATTATTTCAGAATGACAGAGATAGAAAAGTGTGACACAAGGTTTTTCACTAAGATCAAACATTTTATGAAACGTGTGTGAACTGGAAAAGTTGTCGAAACTGAAATAATATTTACGTCAATATATTTTTTGTCATTTCAAGGCACTGGCTCCGGTTGTGACCGCACTCATCGTAAAACGGTACAGCCCGCAAAAACCATATTAAGCAAATCATTTGATACAGTATTCACAAATAAAAAGAGCATGTTCACAGCAGCAAATGATTTTTTTTGCAGCATCAAATGAAGTGAGATAAAATTCGTACAGAGATTGTGCCTTCCTTGCGAATGACAACAAAAAAGATATTGGCGTAAATATTATTTCAGTTTGTAACTTTCCAGTTCACACACGTTTCATAAAATGTTTGATCTTGTGAAAATCCTTGTGTCACACTTTTCTATCTCTGTCATTCTGAAATAATATTTTGTCTTTTTCATGCCCTTCGGGCATTTTTTTCCGAACTTGTTCACATATATGTATGTTTCAGCAGTATTTCAAGCGGCGATCCAATCGCTAAACATATGTGAATTATATTTTTGTCGCCGCGATGCTTTTTTCTGAATGCGACTGATGTTGCACATCTCATTTTCACACAGTTCTGCTCGGCGCGTCAACGGGAATCCGAGTGACTGAGTCACTGTTCGTGCCAGCCGCCATCTTCGGCGACGACAACAACAATGACGCTCTGTGATTGCGCCCCTCACGTCGCTCGGCTGCAATCGCAAGGTGTTCCTGAAGTGTGCCACGAAGTGCCGTGCGTCACTTTGGTCTGCTGACGCCGCCGCGCGACGTAAGCGACACATGCGAGCACTCCATGATCATGTCGCGCTGCACGGCCGAGACGCCTATGCAGGTTTTGCAGGTCGCGCGCCGCTTTGTTTTGTTTATAGCCATTGGTTCTGCTCTCGTTTTTATCGCGATTTCAAGCTGGGACACACGAGTTTCAACGGTGCTTGACGCGGGCCGGCCACGGCGCTGTCTGACGTGGGCGGGCCTGAAGACGTTCGGCCTTGACGATCGGAACGCCATCGCGTACTCACAACAGGCCGCGAAACAGAAATACGAATGCTCAACAGCGGCGCGCGATGGTCGTTGATTCGTGTAGTGTCTTATTTTTCTGGGCATTCGTTGCATTTTCACTTCTTTATAAAGTCGAACTCTATATTATAGGGAATCAGCTAATTGGTTGGTGATCACGTGATGCATGCTTTCTGTGCAAAAATGGTTGTGGGGGCAGAGTTTGGCTTGCACAGAAAGCATGCATCACGTGTGATCGCCATTCGCCAAAACCAATCAGCTGATTCCCTCTAATTTACAGTTCAACTGTATTACAGTTTGGTACCACCACTGGGACTGCATAGCAAACGTCAGCCAGAGTGAACAAGCGACGTTCGCCAACTGCAGTCACCGACTTTCAAACAGCGTTCGCAAAATCGCCCGCAGCGCGCATGCCGGTGAGCGGTCGATGCTTTTTCATGAATGGAGATGAACCCTGTTGCTGAGATGACAACGTCATGATAATGTACATTTTTCGTTCCGTTCTGCGACTCACTGCGTGTTTGCAGACGCGTCGAAAGAGATTCAGTTTCGTGTTTGATGCGGCAATTCAAAATGGCCCTTGTTATTCAACCGAATATCTCAGGGCGCGCGCAGTCACTTCCCCAATTTTGAATTCCCGCGTCATCCGGCATTGAACTGCTCACCTACCATTGTATTGAGTCGCAGAACCAAAAGAACCGATGACAGATCATTGCGTCCAAAGTTCGTTTCACAAAACTCCCATTGAGGCTGAGCGCAACATTGGTCAACTGCATTCGTAAACCGTTCAAAAGGTGCGGCCGAAAAGTTGGT
The DNA here is from genome assembly GCA_030248135.1 of Theristus sp. LFF4_11. Lineage (NCBI taxonomy): Eukaryota > Metazoa > Nematoda > Chromadorea > Monhysterida > Xyalidae > Theristus > Theristus sp. LFF4_11. The sequence goes on along the minus strand of JASANC010001614.1, from coordinate 3,503 downwards.
CACTTCATGTGCGAGGACGTATGGGCGGCCATGCATGTCTGTGGTATTTTTCTCGTTGTTTTAGTTTGCTACTGCAAAAAAACGCTTTTTTGATGAACCAACCGATAATAACTACTCAAGTGTATCATCTTTTTTCTCGTTTTTAACGATTTTTTCGACATTGAGTCTTCGTAAAGCCTTTAACAGAGAAGCTTTTCAGGTAGTGTTCCCACGATGTCCATCCAACTGCTCCAAGCATCATCCCGAGCTTCTTCGCGGAGAGAACTTGCTGACAGACGTGATCCGGGAAATGTGAATGGCTTTCGGCAAATTCGCCCAGCTTCAGACCTGTTTTACGTCGTTGTTTTTACATATTGCGAGCGAACTAACTGTTATTCAGTCGCATCGTCGTAGTGTTACAACGTTATCATTGGCGTTTTATGCACTGCTTTCAGTTTGCGCGTAATTTGGGTGATATTGTTGTTTTTTATGCGGTTGTTGGAGCACTTGTTTGTTTATTATTTTGTGTCCAACGTGATTTTGTTGTCGGTTTAGTACGACTTTAAAAAATAGTTTTTGCTTCACGTTACTTGGACATAAAAAAAGTAGCTCCAGAATCATAAGGTATTTACAAGATAGTTCCTTGATCAGGCGCTGCTGCAAAGTGAATCCTCTGAGAAAAATCAACAGCAGCTTTGCGTCGTGAAAAAAATAGAGGACATTCAAAAAGTGATGTCCCTGAAAACAAATGAAAATTTTGATCAGATCAAAACTGAGTCTGCTAATGTATTCGTTTGTTGTTTCTCCAGTCCAACATTTCAGCCCACTTACGTCTTGTGCACGAAGGCAGAGCACAACGACTCACGACCACAAAATGAATTTTGTTTGCTCTGTAGATGTTAAGAAGATTTTTGCATAACCCCATTTTGTCCGGATTAAATAGAAAATATGTGCAACAAATGTTAATAAAAAACGTTTTTTTCAGTTTTTTTGCTCAGCGTTCCTTTTTATCTCAAAAGGTGTTCTTATTGTCTCGGTGTGGGAAAATTTTTATTTTCTGAAAAAGTTGCAAAATTTAAATGTCAGTTCAATTCATTTTTTAGAAAATTTGTTTTACATGACGGTTTATTTTACTGTTTCTCCACAGCTTTGCCTGGCGCGGGAACTGCCCAAGTACATTATGGTTTTCACGATATTTCGTTATAGCGGCTCTGTATTCAGTACTTTTTAGTTTTCGGAAACATTCTTTTTGTTCCACTACTATGCCCAACTGTGCACTAACCAGCACTGGATCATCATAAGCCAGTGAATACAAAAAGGCAACATGGCACTGCAACCACACCTTCAACTTCCTGAGTTCATTCCGTTGCACGCAGTAACTTTCCACACGGCTGCGACTGGCATACCACGATAGCGGGCAGAATGTCAGTTGAAGAAAACGAATCGATTCATTCATTCGGTGCGGTGACTTTTTATTTGAGTTTGTTGACTATCATTGCCAGGCAAAGTCTTGCATATAAAAAGCCTATCCCGTTTAGAACTTCCCCTTCTGCGCCCAACGTTTTTTCATATGATGGCATTCATATTTCAGACGCCACTTCAAGGCGGTGAAAGTTGACGGTCTACTTTTTGTTTTCGAGTCGAACTTTGTGCTGCACGAAACACGCCCGGACACTTGATGCTGTGCGTCTATGCATGGCACAGTCAACAACAACAACAACAACAACAACAACAACAACAACAACAACAACAACAACAACAACAACAACAACAACAACAACAACAACAACAACAACAACAACAAGTTGGTGATCGATGATGACAGAACTTCGTGCACCAATGCGAATGATGTTTGTTTCCACGTCGGGGATGGAGACGACGACGAGGAAGAAATGGAGAATCTCGGTCCGAAGCTGGTGGCCGATTACGAAGACGTCTCGGACGTTCTACTGGCGTCCGTCGCTGAGCACCTCGTTATCGCAAATATCACGTGCATTATGCCGTGTGAACAACGCTGTGGCATGAGATTATTTGTGTGTGATCAAAAGCTTTCAATTATATATTGCATTTCAAACATATTTTTCTTTCCTTGTGTCGGATTCGCAAGTTCGGTTATGCAAATGTGCCGATGTGTTTGCGACACAGTCTTGTACACAGTGTACTTTGGGAAGACGGTTGTAAAACCGTTCTTCGCGATCGTGTTGCCGCATTTTAACTAAAAAGTGCGTGTTAATTTTTGACCAGTTTCCACTAAGACATAGGAAAGACAAGCGGACGAGAGGAAAAAACGACTCTGTTTCTATTTTGTATACGCATGTATTGTAACCACATAACGGATGAACCGAGCAACACAACTGTTCAATATTGATTAGAAAAAAAATGATAAACAATTCAATTATCGTTTCTCGAAAAAAACAATCTTTTAATTTTCGCACTCACCACAAACACGGTTTAAAACTTTTTTAATGCGCGTAATAAATGCAGAATTTGCATGTGTTTGTGAGCGTGAAATCACAAAATAAGGCTTTTTTTAAAAACGAAAGAGCATTCATACCCAGTTGACATTCGGGTTCAAACAACATCGTTGACATATTTTTTTTCAAAAAGACAGCACGGTAATTTTAATTTTGTTCTTTGGACCACACATGTACCGAAAAAGTTCACAGCTTTATAGTGTGCTTTGTAAGAAACCAAGTTTTTTAAAGCATACGAGGACACACGCACCAGTATCCACATGCTACCGCTCCTCTACGCTCATGGGTCCAATGTAGAGATGTCGAAAAAATCCCTATTTTTTTAATAATTTTTTTTAATCAAAAATTGTTCAGAATTTTTTAGGAGTCCGAATATCACCATCTGAGGAGCCACCGACTTACCATATGACCCCCACTCATATGGGAGGAGGGTGAAAATTTCAGACTTGGTTTCGGCGACCCCATTTTCCCACCGACGACATCACGTCTCGTGTTTTGCCTCTCAATTCACCTCAAATAACACGGAAACAAGTTCAACAACAAACCGGTGTGATCAAGCTGACGACACGAGGCGAAACCGCCACGAGCAACCAACGAAGCTACGCTTGCAGTGGCAGACAGTAAGCAATTTCGACCTTTCGAGATCCTGAAAAACGATGCATAAATGTGAGTTCTCTGCTTCTATCTCACCTTAGCGGCATCGGAATTTGTTGAACTAGCCTTTGCGAAGCTCAAGCACTTCAATGCGCGAGTCGATCATCACTCACCAAGGCTGAAAACAGTCGATAAATCGATCCAGAATACCACCTGCAGCGTTGAGTGACAAGGTAAAGTCAAAGAAAATTTTTGTTGAACTTTCGAAAAATTATGCCAAAAACAGCATTTTCAGGGCGCATTAAAGAAAAAATTTCAAAAATTTTTAATAAAAAAAATTAAAAAATGCTCATTTTTTACTTTTTTTAATAAAAAATTTTTTTTTGACCGTTACATCTTTAGTCCAATGGTGGTTGTCTCCTTACCTTACCTTGTCTCCAACAAAGAATAATTGCC
>JASANC010001611.1:0-22217 GCA_030248135.1 Theristus sp. LFF4_11 | reverse complement strand
AGAGTCAGTTAAAGAGTCAAAAGAGTCAGTTAAAGAGTCAAAAATACTGCACAGTGAATTGTAATAGAAGCATCATTTCAGAAACGGGCTTGAAACTGCAACAAAACACTGCATTAATTGCATGTGCGAGCTTGTGGTTTGCAGGCTCACATGGCGACCCGGCAACTTTTGCGTTTGCAAACTCTTGTAGATAAAGAACTGCTGAGTTGCATTGTTCAGTTGTCGTTATGCATTAGAAAACGAAGTTAACATTTTTAATTTATCGTGTTGTGTGTGAAAACTAAAAAAATTGCAAGTCATTCGATGCACAGCCGCGACGAAACGTGCAGTTGCCGCGATGATTTTCAGCAGGCGTATTCGTTGCACGCGAGTGAAAGTAATGATTTACACACAGGCAGCGCTAATATTAATGCTTTCTAATGAGGCGGCGTTACTAGGTGGGTTAAAAGAGCTGCATACCGCGCACACAATGCGCGTGTGCATTATACTGTGTGTGCTGTATAAAGCAAGCATACAAGGCGTGTGTGCTGTATGAAACGGAAGCACACAGCAGCGCAAAGGCGTTGTGTTATAAATTCAACCTTGGCTTCGATCCCCTGGCATCGTTACGCCGTGCAGCCCATGCGGTCAGTTTTTGGTTCGCACCTCGCTGCCATTTTTTGCACTTGCTGAAAAGCTCACACTATAAGGTCACCCAAGGAAACCAAGGTAATATTTTGCGGCACAATCGAAACCTCAAGCTGAAAAATCCAGAGCCCTACAAGGCGACCGTAATATGCATCAACCAACAGGGACGCAGCCAACAGAAAAATGGTAAGGACCAATGGGCGAAACCGGGAGCAGGACGCCATCTGAGCAACCAGGGAGCAGGACATATCAAGGAGCGGCCAGGGAGCAGGACATATCAGGGAGCAACCAGGGAGCACGCCTACGCAGGGAGCAGCTGGTCCTTACCATTTTTCTGCTCCCTGCGTCCCTGTTGGTTGATGCATATCACGGTCGCCTTGTAGGGCTCTGATTTTTCAGCTGAGGTTTTCACAGCGCAAAATATTACTTGGTTTCTTGGGTGACCTTATAGTGTGAGCTTTTCAGCAAGTGCAAAAAATGCAGCGAGGTGCGAACCAAAAACTGACCGTGCGCTGCACGGCGTAACATGCCAGATCAGCCGGGGTTGGACTTATAACACAACGCCTTTGCGCTGCTGTGTGCTTGCTTTATACAGCACACACGCCTTGTATGCTTGCTTTATACAGCACACAGTATAATGCACACGCGCATTGTGTGCGCTGCATGCAGTTTTATCCACCTAGTAACGCCGCCTCATTAGAAAGCATTAATATTAGCGCTGCCTGTGTGTGTAAATCATTACTTTCACGCGCGTGCAACGAATACGCCTGCTGAAAATCATCGCGGCAACTGCACGTTTCGTCGCGGCTGTGCATCGAATGACTTGCAATTTTTTTAGTTTTCACACACAACACGATAAATTAAAAATGTTAACTTCGTTTTCTAATGCACAATGACAACTGAACAATGCAACTGTGCAGCCTTTATCTACAAGAGTTTGCGGCCGCGTTGCCGGGTCGCCATGTGAGCCTGCAAACCACAGCTCGCACATGCAATTAATGCAGTGTTTTGTTGCAGTTTCAAGCCCGTTTCTGAAATGATGCTTCTATTACAATTCACTGTGTACATTTTTGACTCTTTAACTGACTCTTTTGACTCTTTAACTGACTCTTTTGATTCTTTAAACCGACTCTTTTGACTCTTTAACTGACTCTTTTGACTCCTTAACTGGCTCTTTTGATTCTTTAAACCGACTCTTTTGACTCCTTAACTGACTCTTTTGACTCCTTAGCTGACTCTTTTGACTCCTTAGCTGACTCTTTTGACTCCTTAGCTGACTCTTTTGATTCTTTAAACCGACTCTTTTGATTCCTTAACTGACTCTTTTGACTCCTTAACTGACTCTTTTGATTCTTTAAACCGACTCTTTTGACTCCTTAACCGACTCTTTTGATTCCTTAACTGACTCTTTTGACTCCTTAACCGACTCTTTTGATTCTTTAAACCGACTCTTTTGACTCCTTAACTGACTCTTTTGACTCCTTAGCTGACTCTTTTGACTCCTTAGCTGACTCTTTTGACTAAATTACTTTATTCATTGGCTTTTTTTAACAAAAACTACTCTCATTGACCATTGCACGTGTTACCTCAGGTATTCGTGTGGATATTTGTTTTGTTAACCGATCTTCATGACACGCGAATCTTTATTCATATCAAGTAATCATGACACGTAAACAAGAAACAAATGTATAATTCGTACGACATTTTTAGTGCAACTCTGAATCGACTGTAACGATTCCAAGTAGAGTTTAACAATCACAACAACAATGACAAGCGTAGAAAAAATTTGAAAAATTTACGAAGAGTTTAATTAAACAACGATGCGACAAGTCAATGGCACGTAACACGTTCAAAACATTTCACTAATTTCATACGGTTCCACTGCCCCCTCAAATTCAGCACTAATTTCTTCTTCTTTTTCTTCTTCGTCTTCAACGGCAAAAAATCGAATGATATGACACGTAACAAGAAACAAGTGCAGAACTCGTACTAATTTTTATAATGCTGCTTTTCTAGCACTATATAAAGGGCATTAATCCTGATCTTAAATCAGTCATGACTAAAGCTTGCTCAGTGTGTGGTCGCAGTTTTTCATCCTCTTCTAATAGAGTGCGTCACGAACGCCTCTTTCACAAATCTGAAGGAACTGTAGGGAATATGGAGGATGAACCTCGACTCGATGAAACAGAAGATTCTCAGCGCCATGAACTTACCAGTGAAAGTGAAGCGGGCAGCGAAACTAGTGAAAGAGAAGATCCCGAATCTGACTCAGAAGAAGACGATGCAGATGGAAAAGAAACCGAGCGTTGGCGATTACTTTTGAGCGAAACGATTGAGCGTTATGACGATATACCTGATTTAAAAGATGTTTTGAAGGAACCGTTCCTAAGCGAGTTTGTGGATAAATTGAGAGAAGTTGTTGAATCAAAGTTCAAATTGGTAAATGATCTTGAGAACGAGGACGATATCTACGAGAACATCAGCAGACGAAAAAGCACATACGAAGAAGACGATTATAGTAGCGAAGAAGCAGGAGAGTGTGCCTGGCTGGATCGAAGGTTTCTTATTAGAAATCGTGTGATGAAAGCAAACCTCGATTTATTTGCCGTTGAAGACGAAGACGAAAAAGAAGAAGAAATTAGTGCTGAATTTGAGGGGGCAGTGGAACCGTATGAAATTAGTGAAATGTTTTGAACGTGTTACGTGCCATTGACTTGTCGCATCGTTGTTTAATTAAACTCTTCGTAAATTTTTCAAATTTTTTCTACGCTTGTCATTGTTGTTGTGATTGTTAAACTCTACTTGGAATCGTTACAGTCGATTCAGAGTTGCACTAAAAATGTCGTACGAATTATACATTTGTTTCTTGTTTACGTGTCATGATTACTTGATATGAATAAAGATTCGCGTGTCATGAAGATCGGTTAACAAAACAAATATCCACATGAATACCTGAGGTAACACGTGCAATGGTCAATGAGAGTAGTTTTTGTTAAAAAAAGCCAATGAATAAAGTAATTTAGTCAAAAGAGTCAGCTAAGGAGTCAAAAGAGTCAGCTAAGGAGTCAAAAGAGTCAGTTAAGGAGTCAAAAGAGTCGGTTTAAAGAATCAAAAGAGTCGGTTAAGGAGTCAAAAGAGTCAGTTAAGGAATCAAAAGAGTCGGTTAAGGAGTCAAAAGAGTCGGTTTAAAGAATCAAAAGAGTCAGTTAAGGAGTCAAAAGAGTCAGTTAAGGAATCAAAAGAGTCGGTTTAAAGAATCAAAAGAGTCAGCTAAGGAGTCAAAAGAGTCAGCTAAGGAGTCAAAAGAGTCAGCTAAGGAGTCAAAAGAGTCAGTTAAGGAGTCAAAAGAGTCGGTTTAAAGAATCAAAAGAGCCAGTTAAGGAGTCAAAAGAGTCAGTTAAAGAGTCAAAAGAGTCGGTTTAAAGAATCAAAAGAGTCAGTTAAAGAGTCAAAAGAGTCAGTTAAAGAGTCAAAAATGTACACAGTGAATTGTAATAGAAGCATCATTTCAGAAACGGGCTTGAAACTGCAACAAAACACTGCATTAATTGCATGTGCGAGCTGTGGTTTGCAGGCTCACATGGCGACCCGGCAACGCGGCCGCAAACTCTTGTAGATAAAGGCTGCACAGTTGCATTGTTCAGTTGTCATTGTGCATTAGAAAACGAAGTTAACATTTTTAATTTATCGTGTTGTGTGTGAAAACTAAAAAAATTGCAAGTCATTCGATGCACAGCCGCGACGAAACGTGCAGTTGCCGCGATGATTTTCAGCAGGCGTATTCGTTGCACGCGCGTGAAAGTAATGATTTACACACACAGGCAGCGCTAATATTAATGCTTTCTAATGAGGCGGCGTTACTAGGTGGATAAAACTGCATGCAGCGCACACAATGCGCGTGTGCATTATACTGTGTGCTGTATAAAGCAAGCATACAAGGCGTGTGTGCTGTATAAAGCAAGCACACAGCAGCGCAAAGGCGTTGTGTTATAAGTCCAACCCCGGCTGATCTGGCATGTTACGCCGTGCAGCGCACGGTCAGTTTTTGGTTCGCACCTCGCTGCATTTTTTGCACTTGCTGAAAAGCTCACACTATAAGGTCACCCAAGAAACCAAGTAATATTTTGCGCTGTGAAAACCTCAGCTGAAAAATCCGAGCCCTACAAGGCGACCGTAATATGCATCAACCAACAGGGACGCAGGGAGCAGAAAAATGGTAAGGACCAATGGGCAAAAACAGGGAGCAGGACATATCAGGGAGCAACCAGGGAGCAGGACATATCAGGGAGCAACCAGGGAGCAGGACATATCAGGGAGCAACCAGGGAGCACCTACGCAGGGAGCAGCGAAATCTGCTCCCTAATTACCCCCCCTGTACTACTGTGCTGCAGTGAGTGACGCAAAGAAAACCAACTTTGAGCGTATGGAACTTGCGCATTCGGCGAAGACACTGCTTCTCACTGACATTGCAGGCAACGTCCCGCACCAATTCCAATCGAAGTGAAGAGCATCGATGACACGTCAAACTTCGATGAGTTTCCCGATGCCGACCTTAGTATTCGTGAGTTGTGCCACAATTCTTGCCGCTTTCTTGTTGTGGCTGCGCAGAAGATCGACGTGTCCTTTCAATGCAGAGGATTAGTTTGTTGTGATTTACTGCGTTGTTTTGTTGAGATGTTGCTGTTGCATGTTCAGCTACCTCCGACGGTGAGCCGCCGTCGTCCGAGAAGGAGCTAGTGTTCATGAACTACACGTTCAAACGATTCGATGGCATGACCCAGCGTGCCTACGGGCATTCGCGAGCGGCACTGCCAACCGACACAACCACGCACATTCATTGATGGCGATATTTAAAAAACGTTTATTTATGTTGCGTTGTGGTAAAAAAGCAGCTATGGTTCACTAACATTTTTCATTTTCTCAAACAAAATTTTCAGTGTCTTGTGAGGTTATAGAATCAATTTTTTGTACAGATTTCCAGACCATGGTTCATCATTCTCATTGACCAGAACTGTGAATCGCTTTACAATATGCTTCGGGTTTTGTCATTTACAATAATGCTTGAACTTGGTTTAGTTTGGTTTTCATTTCAGACACCCAACGTAATTTTGACGTGTCTGTACTTGCACAGCTGTTGCTGCCTTGATTTTATTGTATTTCAAATGAACTGTGACATTTGTGATTGTTTTATTCGAATGGGTTGTTGGTGTTTGTCAGTTTGTGTTCGCTTGTGCTTCATTACCATTGTACATTGTGTTTGAATCAAACGTAGTGAACGTTTATTATTGCTGACCGCACATGGAGTGCAAACAGCGTTTTCCAGCATTCCTGCCTGACATCCAAAAGTGGATTTGATGTTCTTTGACGATCCTAAATTCGATGTGCCAATGAGAATGTTTTGTGATTGTTGTGTTGACTTGCTTGAAAGCATGCCCGTGCGACCGTCTGGTGAGCCATGGTGCACTTGCCGCACACCTGATGGGCATCTGCAGCAGTGTGCACCACGCCGTTGCACGGGCATGCCTGCAGTTGCATGAAGAAAGTGCTGGTTAAAATTTTTAACTTGAAACGCGACGTTTTCGGGTGAATTGCTGCGATGCGGCTGCTGTTTAGTCCGCTCGGTATGTAAGCCGTTTTTTTTTGCCGTTTGGAGTGAATTCGCTTCTGTAGAATTGTGTATTGGTTTTGAGGACCGTTTGTACCTGACGACGTCCGGTATGAACGTAGTATTGTGGATTTATTCAAACGTGTCCAGACTAAAATGACGTCATTTGCTTTAAAAACGCCCGTTTGTCAAAGTACAGGCACTAAAATGTCAGTTTGGTGTGACTGATTTTACATTCGCCATTTGTTTACGGGAAGAAATCGGCTAAACGGAAATTCTGGTTTGCTGTGAACGACAAGCGCATGGTTTGCGGCACAAGACGTCATTTTGGGACACGTTTAAAAAAATAAGTCATCGTATGCAACTCGAGACCGTGACGTGCCGTATGCGCACGCGTCAGGTACAAGCAGGCGTTCACTGAAGATGCCACTTGTCGTGGTCACTGGTTACCCGTGCAGCGGCAAGTCCACGGTCGCACGTCGCATTCGTGAGCATGTTGAAAGTGGTGCAAAGAGGAAATGCGTGGTGATCGGCGATAAAGATCATGGGACGTTTGAGAGAGCCACTGTGTACGCTGACTCGCTGCTGGTAGGCTGCAAGAAATTGCGTTCAATGAATGAACCTTGCGATTTGGCAGTTGCTCGCTAACAAAAACTGCGCCGTTTGTGGCAAAAACTACTGCGCTTTCATACTTTAGCGCGACTTTCCCCCAAAAAAGTAAATTTGTTATGGTTGGTTTTTGTCTCTCCTTCGTCGTGCGTTTTTTTTGTGATTTTCTCCGTGTTCCTCTTTTCTCTGTTTTTGTGTTGTGTTTTGTTCCTCTTGTTCTTGATCATCCAGGAGCGTGAACATCGAAGTTTTCTGCGCTCTGAAGTGCACCGCGTGCTTTCCCCGGATGTGTTGGTGGTTGTGGATGCTCTGAACGACGTCAAAGGCTTCCGTTATGAGCTGCACTGTGCGGCGCGCCTCGTGCAAACCACGCAGGTTGGCCGCTTCCTACGCGAAAGACTCGCTTGACAAAGCTTGATTTCTTGACGGCAATACGGCAATTTTGCTGTTTATGATTTCTTCAGTTAAGCGCATGCGTTCTACGATTGGCATGTGAAATAAAACCGGTTTTCCGGAAAAAATACCGGTTTTTTGGAAATTTTGGTTGGTGAAAACTGTTGGACGGTATTGCATAATGCAAGTAAACAAACTGTCAAACTCAAATTTAACTTCGCACTATTTAAAAACACGAGTTTGAACTTTATTTCTCATTGGTTCAGAAGTGATGACAATTTGGTGCTGGGAAAATTGAGAAATGAAATGGTTTTAAAACGGAAATAAAACCAGTTTTTTTTGACAATATAAAAAGGCAGTTTTTTACCATCCCTACCGCGCTTCCCCTGATTTGTATGTCAGTGCGACCAATATCAGGCGGCAACAGACCGTCCAAAGTGTTACTCAACGTCAAAGGATTTTGATTGCTATTTAAGAGTATGAACTTTGCAGTTTTTGCTCAGGTAACGATTTGGGTTCGTTCGCCGCAGAGTGCTGTTGAACATTGGAACGAACGACGAAAATTCGATGCCGATTCTAGCCGCAACGCCAATTCACGTTGCGATGGGAAGCGTGCGTATCCGAGTGAAGTGCTTTCTGCTCTTATCCAACGCTACGAACCGCCAGACTCAAAGCATCGCTGGGATTCGCCACTGTTCGAAGTCGATGTCAGTGACACGGAGCAAAGCAAACAGCCTGATCATGTTTCACTGCCGCTTGACGACATTTGCACGGCGCTTTTTGAGGCCAGTTAAGTGAAGTTATCAAAAATGAAACGGACACGCTTTGCAAGGCCCTTATTTTAAAAGTTACAAGCAAAAACAAGTAAACTCATGAACGGGTCAATGATGATAACAGTTGGACGCATTTGCGATTGCAGACGAGCAAGCTGCCACCCAACCGCAGCACGAGCACACAGCCAGCACGTTCGAACGTGTTGCAGTCCACTGATCACCTGTTAGCGTCGTTGGCCCAGCAGATTGTGCGCCAGCAGAACGATGGGGCGCAGATCGGCGATTGGCTGATGCTCACTGATGCTCATTCAACCAACCAACCAGCAGACAATGAGAACTTTGGTTTCACTCTAAAAAAACGCTGGACGTTGCCGGAATTGACGAGACTTCGGAGGCAGAATGCGGCAAGGCTGGCAGACTCCCCTGATCCATGTCGTTTGTTCGTGCAAATGTTGGAGAACATGTGAATTGAGTTGCTGTGCACTGTCCATTAGTCCGTTGAAGACTGCTTCATATTGTTACGGTTGTTTCTTGATTTTATTAGGTCATGGAGGGCTTGCCCTTTTTGCCCAGATTTGATAAACTGCTTCGCCAATTAGTTCAAATTTTAAATTACGTGTTGTCATGCGTTTGATTGCGTATGTTGTGCACGCAACAGTTTACTTCGGTCGACATAATTTGCTTGTATTATTTTTCGCCCTCCTCAATCCTGGTGACTTGCAAACAGATCTCAGTTGTAAACATGAGCATTCGCAAGGTGTTGGTGACTGGAGGCGCTGGCTACATCGGCAGCCATTGTGTGCTGACACTGCTGGACGAAGGATACGACGTGGTCGTCGTCGACAATCTGCGCAATGCCTACATGCAAAACGGTCAGAGAATCGTCGTAGTCAGCAGGCTTGCACAGGCACCTTCGATTACAGCTCGTGCGCGCGTTTTAGCCAACAAAACTGGAACTTTAGGGACGTTTTTGACGAAGAGTTCATTTTTTCAACTTCGCTTACATCCGCTAACTCTACTGTTACCGCTAGTAAGTTTACCATGGGTACTTGAGTCCCCATGTTGAAAGTTATGCTGAAAAACAAACTTTCAAAAACTGCCCAAGTTCAGCAAGTTTTGTCGGCTAACATGAACGCACGAACTGGAAACACGTGGCGATGCGAGTGTTTCGAGTACCTGCGTCGTACGTAGCAATTGGTCAGCACCCATCAACTTCGCCATTATGCTCAATTTGATGCTTGATTGCATGAAATGTTCCAATTCTCCCATAATGAACGAGAACCGTGTGTTTGCTAAATTAACGATGTAGATTAGTGAGTTTGAAACGTAAGGTTTGTATAGGTTTTTTTGGTTGATTTGTCAAACATAAAAGGTGTTGCTTGCTACTGCTACTACCAACGCTAAGCATTGTAGGCTGTGTGCACGATTCAGGTGCTGTGTTGCCCAGCAGCCTGCTGCGTGTGGAACAAATCACCGGCAAGCACGTTCACTTCGCCATGGTCGATGTGTGCGATAAAAATGCTCTGCGGGGCGTTTTTCAAAAGGTGCTCATTGAACTGTGCATACTTACTTAATTCATACTTATTCACAACGCTGAACAATACGTACGGTCTATTGCAACGAACGAGGTTGCTCATGGATGGTCATTGGTTTTTACAGCACAACTTCGACTGTGTCCTCCATCTGGCTGGATTGAAAGCTGTCGGTGAATCCATTGAGCAACCATTGGCCTACTACCAAAACAACATTGGCGGTTGCCTGGCGTTGTTGGAGGTGTGTTCTGAGAATAAGCAACAGTTCGCAGTCTCGCAATCGCAAATAACTGATTGTCTAGAATCAGTGGTAGTATGCAATCTCTCCGTACAAATGTGCTTGTGTTTTAACAAGCATGGGTTTCGTTTTTGAACGTTGGCGTCCATTCGTTTCGACAAAGTCCATTTCAGGTGATGCAAGAGATGCAAGTGCGTAATTTCATCTTCAGTAGCAGTGCCACCGTGTACGGGCCTCCGTCTGAGCTGCCTCTAACCGAGGCAAGCACGGTTGGCCGAGGCTTAACGAATCCGTACGGGTGGTCGAAGTACATGCAGGAAGTGATACTGACCGATGTGGCACATGCTGACAAGGTGTGCGCGACGCAACTGCAACACTGTGCTCTAGTCTTGTGCTTGCTGTCAAAAGTCAACATTCGATAATACATGAACGAATGGTGCTCAGTTGTATCGTGCCACTGTCATTTCATCGATCATATTTTGCAGCACTGGAACATTGTTCTATTGCGCTACTTCAACCCGGTTGGCGCGCATCCATCCGGTCTCATCGGGGAGGACCCGCGTGGCACTCCCAACAATTTGATGCCGTATGTGTCGCAGGTTTGCTGCACGTTGCTCGCTTTGACACAGTCGTTCACGTCTCTGTCAATAAACAACGCCAACTTTGTTGCCAGGTTGCCGTTGGGAAACTGCCGCGTGTGCGCGTCTTTGGCAACGATTATGACACGCCCGACGGAACTGGTAACACACGGAACAGAGCAGTGTCTGCACTGCAGCAGCACTCTTGTCAGTGCTGTTGGTGTTTCAGCGACTTTTTCTGGTCGTCATTGTCTGTGTTGCAGGTGTCCGTGATTACATCCATGTGTTGGACTTGGCACACGGACACACGGCCGCAGTGAGATACATCGAGCAGCACAAGCACGTCCCGTGCAAGGTACGCTTGTCCTCTTTTCTCAGCTTGTTCACGAAAACTGCCGTCCCTTTCAGTTCAGGTTTTATCGCTACATTAAAAGCATTCCGTAGCCTCAGTAAGCACCGTGTTCACAGGTTTACAATCTGGGCACAGGCCAAGGCTACAGCGTGCTGCAAATGATTGCCGCGTTAGAGAAGGCGTCCGGTAAAAAGGTATGCTGCACTTTTCTTATGTCGTTTTTTTTATTTTGGAATGCAACGCGCGCTATCGTGCATAAACGCAGCCCGTTTATTGGCTCACTAACTCAGATTCCTTATGAAATCGTCGGTCGCAGGGCGGGCGACATCGCGAGCGTTTACTGTGATCCAAGTTTGGCTGCCAAGGAATTGGGTTGGTCCGCAAAGTTTGGCCTCGATGAAATGTGTGCGCACATGTGGAAATGGCAAAGTGAAAACGTGAACGGCTATAAACCTGTGGACGCTGAGTGACCCGTTTGCAGTTTCAGTTGTTCCGTGTTTTAGCATGCATTCTGTTTTTTACGTCATTTCTTTCTCTGGATTGTTTTTAATTGTTTCTCGTTTTTTCATTTTCTGTCGGGTGATGTTTTTGTTATTTCCATTGATTCTTTCATGTTACTGTTGTCGTAGGCACCAGTTTTGTGTTGTTTCAGACTACATTCCTGATTGACTCTGATTGTTTATTTATTCAAGACCTTGCCGATTGTCTGCCTTATTCATCGATTGTTGGATTTTGTTTCGTTTTATGAATTGTTTCATTGAAAAGTTTAGCTTCACATGTTGTTATCACAACTCCGTTGGGTCCCTTGAAATTCTGCGTACATCCTGAATCTAATTTTCACTGTGCCTCTTCGTGAACGTTGCATTCTTTCACCATCATTATCAGGGCCTTTCACTGGGTTGTTGTGCTTTATCTGTATTTGTTTACCAAAATTTGAAAGTGTAACTAAGTTAAAAAGAATAAATGGATTGACGACCAAGTAGAGCGAGAGGGATTCATTGCAAAACCGGTAAACGCCTGCCGAGCAAGAATAAATACTGGATGATGTTCACTGCAGTCGTCCTGTGTCCATCTCAAAGTGCGTTCATGCGGCAATGCTGGTCTCAGGTTTTGTCAAATCAAAGCAGAAAACGAAGCCGAGTTTTGCTGTGCTTCGGGCTGCTTCGTATTATGTTGTGTTTGACTGATTGCTCAATGCAAGCCAGCCTGAATGCAGCACTGTGCTCGCTGGCACTGGCCGTGTGTCAGACGCACCACCCACCCCACCGTCGCTGTTTGTATTTTGTGCATTTTGTAGCCCGTGTTTCCACGTTCAGCCAGCAAGCCGTGTTCGATCTAATAGAACTGAGGCACGCACGCACGCAGCGGCAGCACTCTCTCGCTTCGTTAGCGGCGTTCGTATTTTTCAGTTTTCGGTTTGCTCTGCTCGCTGCTGTGTGTTCATGCGTGCGCCACTGACGCATTCATGCCACACCAGTCCCATTGGCAATCTATTTATAAACGATTTTTCGTGTGTTTTCGTTCTCTCCATGCGCACATGGAATTATGCACGTACGTCCCTATGAGTAGACAGCGTCAAACTGTTGCTGTTTGCTTGCTTCATGTTGCGAAATAGGTTGTCGCAAAGTCGACGAGTTTCATGACGCGTTAGTTTTTTTTAGTTTTAACAATCTAAACACGCAACTAGGCAACAAATATTTTTGTTTTTTTATTAATTGTACGCGCACCGGTTCTGGAAACCTTGAAATACCAAACTGCGGTGGAAACGGGCAATTCTGCTTAAGGCGGAAACACCATTTAGTTTTTCGTCCGTACGCACAAACGTCGTTCTAAATCCCGTGCGCAAACTAATCGTGTCCGTAATGCATTAAGATAGCACACACGACACGATTTCTAAATCGCGTGGCCATTTTTTACGTGTCGTGTCCGTGCGTACGCACAAAAAACTAATTGCTAAACGCGCCTTTAGAACGGGCAAAGGGGCAACCCCGAGCCCAATTTATCCACGGCTCTGGAAGTAGTGGACAATTAGATGTTGTTGGTCACTTTAGTTTCTCCATTATTTGTCTGGTCCACAGCGGGGTTCGAACTTTCCACCAACAGAACGGTAACCAGAAGTTCTACACCTGCGCTACAGACGCGACTTGCTGCGATTTTCTTTCAGATAAATTGATAAAGTCAACAGCAAGAGAAGATGGCGACAATGAAAGAGCGTGCGATCGGCTGCCTTTACGGTCAGGCAATTGGCGATGCGCTCGGCACACGCTACGAGTTTATGCCGTCCATGAAGGCACAGGCAGCCATCAAACAGGACACTCGCGACGACGACGCTTTCCTGCCGATACTCGGCGGGGGCCCGTTTGCGATGGAGTGCGGACAAGTCACTGGTGCGTCCGAGCACTCGCTGAACGCAGTTCACAGTGCAGCTGTAGCACATCAACAACTAGCTGGCTGTTGCTTGCTTGTGCGCGTGATGCGTGCATTCTGTGCACGCAAACTCCGCCTCCACCGCAGTGTCTGCACAGAATGCATGCATTCATCAATCAGCTAGTTCGGTGTGTCTTTCAGTTACATTTTGTTTGTTTATAACTGTCACTGTTTTCGCAAAATGCAGAGCTCGCAAAAGAAGAAAAAAAACGGAGTCGGATATTGCAAGAAAACACTGATGCGTGCATTCTGTGCGAATCAAACTCAGTCTCCACAGTAATCTATGCACAGAATGCATGCACCAGCCATGCAACCACATGATACATTTGTTCTTTTTGTTCATTCTTCTTTCGCATACTCTGTGTTCTGCCAAGAAAAGTGACAGGTTTAAACAACCGTACTTTAGACGTGCCGACGTTCACTATTTCTGCCGATGAGACTCTGATCATGAGAGCACCCACCAGTGTGCCCATTGTCCTGTTTGTTTCACTTTGCCAGATGACACGGAAATGGCGATGGCCCTGGCACACAGTCTGCTCCGGTGCAGACGCTACGACGCGGAGGACGTGGCAAGGGCCTACCACGACTGGTACAAGTCGCAGCCAGCTGACATTGGCAACACCACCAGACGTGCGTTGGCAGGCGTCAATCGCAGTGCTGGACAACTGTTCCAACAGGTGCTCGCTCTGTCACCGTTTGACTTGCCGCTTCTGTGTGTGCAGTCTAACTGTATAACATATGCATCTAGCTGATTGGTTGGTGGTCACGTGATGCATCGATTCTATGCGAACCAAAACTCCGCCTCCACAGCAATTCATGCACTGAAGGCATGCATCAACCAGTTGGATATGTTATGGAGGTCAACTGTATTATATATTTTCTTTTTGGTTCTGCGACTCAATGCGTTTGCAGACGTAAAAAAAGTTTTGTGCTTGATGCGGCAATTCAAAATGACGCAACTGAATTGGTCCTGGGCGTGCGAGACATGACGGCCCCCCGTTTTCTCAGATCCGTGAGCACTCAGTGGAGCTAAACGAGTCAAGTTTGAGCAACGGCTGCTTGATGCGCATCTCGCCATTGGCGCTTGCGATGACCAATCAGCGAGCGGAGGCGGTGCGCCGAGCGGCCGCTGTCGACTGCTCCATGACACATTCGTCGCCGATCCCGGCGGACGCCTGCGCCGTCTATGTCGTGGCACTGCACGCACTGATCAATGGCGCCAGTCCGCAGGTGTCAATGTTGTACTTTGTTTAGCTCGTGCAAAGCATATTTGTAGAGCTTAGGTTGCGGCTCACACTGGGCAACGTGCAAAGTGCAACCGACGTGCAAACATACGCTTCGTGCTGTTCGTGTTGCAATTCGCTCCATTCGCAGGCGGCGTACGACGCTGCGCGATCGACAGCCGAAACAGAGTTGGTGCGCAAGATCCTGGCGAACGTGTCCGTGCCGGCGCCGAGGCAGCCTGACGCGCACTCTGGCCACGTGGAGCACAACGCAGCAGTGCAGCTGCAGCTGGACGTGCTCGACGAGCGCAGCGACGGCTTCCTGGGCGTCGCGTTGAGGCTGGCCTTCCGGCAGTTGCTGCATGCGCACTCGTTTCAGGCTGGTTTGCGTTGCAGTGCAGTCAACCACTGAGTGATCGAATTCACTTGAGTGCACCTTTGTGTTGCAGTTTCTCTTGTTTGAACAGCGTTTTTCGTGTCAGGCGGGTCTGATGGCGACCATTCTGATGGGCGGCGACACGGACACCAACGGCTGCATCGTGGGCGCCATGCTCGGCGCTCGATTCGGTGCGTCGCACATTCCGAAGGAGTGGCGCTACACGGTCACGAACGCGCGACCGAACCGCCTCAAACGCTACCCGACCGTCGACTTGCGAAACTTGGAGAAAATCGCCTGTGACTTGCTGAGGATATCCGTTCCGCACGATCAGATTGACTGATTGATTGAAACTTGTGATAAACATTCACTCAAACTCTGTAAATGTCGAATAGTGATTCTGCCACTTTTCCGTTTCATCCACTCTTGTCAACAACAGTGTTTGTTTCATTCTGCATTGTGTTCTCACCTGCCTTTCCACTGCATGTCTCCTGCTGCGATGTTTGAATGGCTTTGTTTTTGTTTTATGAGTGCTGTCACATAGTATGCATGTTCATTCCCGAGCAACTACACAGACATACTCCAGGTGACTAACATTGTCAACAATGATCATGATGTACATGCTTGAGCAAAAAGCAAGAGAACAAACCATAAAAGTATTCAAGAAGACTCGTTCAAAACATTGACCGTTGCTCTCTGCTGCCGCGGCTATGGGTCACATTGTCGTTTGGTGGCACATCATTATTTTCGTTAATTTCGGTATCAACTCGAGCGTCCCCACATGACCGAGCTCTGTCTCTGTTTTTCGGTGCCGTTCTCCGTGTGCTTGACACCAGTAGCTGGTGCTGTTTCGTGCAACATTTGTGCAAACCCTTTGCCAGGCTGTCCGCAAAGTAAGCAATTGCTTGGTACAGAGTGAGAATACTGGCGCCCGCCCAAAGTCCCATCAGGCCACCTACTTCCGCGAAGAGACTGTTCAAACTCGGCTTCTGGTAGGTCACCACCGTCAGAACGGTCAGCTGTTCGAAAAACACGTCGACGACCAGCAGATTGTTGCGGATGTCCTTCTCAGTGAGATGAGGCAAGCCACGGGACAGCAGACTCGCCTAGTATTTTGTTTATCAACTTTATTATCAGAACAGATAAATCGAACAGTGATGAATCATAGGCAGTCTGCTGATTGGTTGGTTTTCATTTGGGCTCACTAATTTGGTGTAAGCGCTTGCAATCGATCAGCATGCTGCACAATTTGACAGCGCATGCAGGTGATGATAGGGGATAGCTCAGTAGATTCAAACAAAGGAAATGAAAAAAAGTGTCACGAAAGACATTGCTGATTTCCATCCGTTACCAGCTGCATGCATTTGCGCACCAAACGTTAGCACTGGTTAACGGACGCTTTTCAGAGGCGCCCAATTCCAACCTGAAACGACGGGACCTGTGCTGCGTTCGGGAATCGCGACGACGTGACGCGCGTGCTGACGGCCTTCCAGTGGCACAGCGGCTGGCACGCGTCGTAGCACGTCTGTTGCGCAAAGTAGCGCTGTGCGTTGGCGCCGATGCGCCGTTTGCACGCCATCCACTGCTCCACGTGGCAGAGTGCAATGCGCTTGAACGCATGCAGCGTCGGCGTGTCCGCTTGCGCGTGGTCGTAGTAGGCAGGCACGCTGTCGTTCAGTTGTTGTGAGTCGTATTCGTGGTCGCTCTCGTTATTGTACTCGGTGACGTCGGGAATCGAGAGGACACAGCGGCACTGCCGGAGCGCCTCTTGCAGGTTGCAGTCGTAGTTGCAAACGTTCGGTGAATAGTGCGCTCGCGGCATGATCTCCAAATGTGCTTGCGGGCGGCCTGCGAAATATACACGGGGCGCTCAAAAGCAACATCTGCAAACACAACTGCACACGATTTGTTGCACTGCAAATGATAAAGGCGCATTCATGAAGTACTATTTAGTGACGCGTAGCTGTGTTAAAACATAGCTACGCGGTCACTAAATACTGCTTCGTGAATGCCCCTAAGCAATCTCAATTGCTGAGTCTTTTGCGCAGTTTGCAATGTGCAACTCACAAGGTGGATGTCGCCACTCAACGCTTTCTCTGCGTGTCTCGTGCTGCTCGAGACGCATTCCGACAAAGATGTGCAAGCCTGGCTGTAGCGCCAGCCATTCACCCTGATTCGTGTAGCCGCCATACGTCAGCTGCATTTGGAAGCCGTCGTCTGCAAAATTGTTGTCCGACAACGTCAGATAGTCTTCGCCATCGACGTTCAGCAGAACGGAGATGCCGCGATGTGATCCTGAACAGTGGCAAATGGTTGCATGGCTGCAGTGCACCACAATCTTTTGAAAGTATTTCTCAGACACGTTCATGGCACATATTTACCAGCATGCTCCTGTGTGTATGATGCGTTGACCATGACGTGAAAGCAAGCGCCCATTTCACGATTGACGTTCTTCTTGATGCGCACCTCTGGCGAGTCACGGGCGCACAAATTCGGCATTAAACGGCCTTGGAAACTGACGGACAAAATCGTGTCGTCACAGGTATGGCTGAGCGCAAGCATGATGTCGTCGTAGTGTCGCATGCCGCTCGTCTTGCGCCATCGTCGGAACGCTGCATCCATTTCTGGTGTGTCGTATTTCGGGTACGTCGTGTACGTGCTCGGAGCGGCCGCAAACAGATACGCGATCAGATCGTTGGACATGTTGAGCCTGGCCGCTGCTGTGCGTTTTACTCGATTGAAATTACACAGCGTGATTGTCGGATATGGATTTCCATTCGGATTGATCCGTCGATAGGCGGACGTGTCCCAAGTTCCGTCCTCGTCGAACAGCGTGCCAATGGACAAGAAGAGCTGACCGGAGCAAAACTGTTGATGTGCATGGCAATGAAAGGAAACCTTCAAAGTGAACAAACAACGTGGCAGTGCACCAACTTGAAAGATCATGTATGTGAACGAGACGCCAACGACGGCGGTCCACATGAGTTTCCGGTACAACGAGCCGGCACGCGCAATGTCGCTGACGCCGTGGAAGCTTGTCACGTGCGCCCAAGAAGGTTTCTCTGCTTTTGCAGTGGCTGGCAAAGGTTGACCGTTGATTTCACTGCTAGTGGGCGCGTGCTGATGACTTCTCTCGCTGGCATGAGGACTTGATGCATTCGTGAACGTCCAATCGTGATAGCGAGTTCCGGCATTCACAAACCCGTTTCCGAAATCTCCTTGACTCGATATTTGCCTCCTGGAGAAGCTCATTGCTGAGGTGCGCTTACTTGATTCACAGTGGCAATGATGTACATAAATCGAAATATCATTCTTGGTTCACCAATTGACTTTCGACGCCAGTCTTTGTTATTTTATAGCAATTTATGAATCTGCCTGCAGTGATTACTGCTGGCAATGACTGTGTTGTTCAGGGTGTGTCCAAGAAAACACAGTGAGTGGCTACCATTTTTAGAAATTGTTTTTACATTAGGCAATCTGTTTTAATGGAACTGTCATGCTAACTGGTGTTAACGATTTGTGTAAAAATAATGCTTACATATGTAGATCGTTCGCTCCTGCTCGCGGTTTCTTGTTAGCCCGTCTTGTTTTTCTGCGTCTCACGTTGCTCAATTATTGTTTCTTTGACTAAGAAACACGAAGCATTCATAGAGAACATAATTTTTTTGCGGCACCTGGAAAAGGAAAACACGGTGACTATCAGTTACAACACAGCATGGGCATGGCTGTATGTTTGTACTATGTACACATGAATAGCAGCGTTTCTGAAAATTTACGTTAATAAAATAATTGTTTGGCTGAAGCCACATAGCAATGTTGGCTTCATATTTCTTTTTCTGACAGTTCACGAGCGTTTGCGAACCGTGAATGCTTGCAGCGGATTTGGTTGCACGTGCACTGAAAAAAATGTTGCTCTGTTACATGCTGAGGTTTTGAAACGATTTGAGGCATCGATTTTTTAAGGTTTTTGAGAAATTTTCTTTGCTGTAGCAGTTCCTTGGCAGTGTTTTGTGTCTGCGAGTCCGAATTTCCATTAAATTTCTTTTTAATGTTAAAGCAAACTCTCAAAAAGAAATATTGTGAAAGAAGATGTGGTAGAGTTAGTTCACACAAAACGTACTTCTTGCTGATATTAATTGTAGAGGAAACCCTGATGATTCAAAGAACCGCCTTTTGCAATTGATTGCTTGTTTGTTCTAAAATTTGCGACAGTTATCCATGTGCAAACACTGAATAGCGTGCTACTGCTATTAATACATACATACATTTTTTAGTTATTTACACAGGATATTTTCTGACGCTGCACATAAATCGGCAAATTTTAATTCAGAAAGTTTTTATTCACATTCACTGCAACAATTTATACCCAAAACGTGATCAGTTTTGAAGTTAGCACAAAATAAATGGCAACCTAAATAATAAATGTTTTTTCTGCTCTAACATTTAAGGCGGTAAATATGATTTGGGTTAGTTTAGTTTGAAATTACGTTCGGTTCAGATGGAGTAAATTTTTTAACATGAATGATGAGTACCACCTTGGTCAACCGTATAAAGTCTCCGATTCACCCCTCGACCGTGAGTTTACTTTCGTCTTGCACGGGTGTCGTAGCGCCGTCGGCCGGGTTCTCGTTCTCTTCTTCGATGGGGGCCGGTTTTTCGTCGGGCGCCTTGTTTTGCTCAGCCTCCGGGTCTGTTTCTTCCTCGGTCGAGTACGTCAGTATGTGGCAGACGCACTGTTTGCTGGGTGCGTGCTGTTTGCCGTGTTGCTGCACGCCTTCTAGGTCGTACTTGCCGGGTGTCGGTCGGATGACGTCATGCTGCGGACAGCGTTGACGTCGCTCGCGCATGCGACGCACCTTGCGCACGGCCTGCCTCGGCTGTGCACTCTCGCGTGGACTCGTCTGCATTTCCTTTGTTTCGAACGTGATCTTCGGTGGTGTCGGCGTGCGCTGCTTCGGCGGAGACGCCGGTGGCGACGCTGCTCGCAACGGGGCACGTCTGCAGAGGTGCGTGCGCAACATGATGCAATCAACACTAGTGCAACAGAATGCAACCAGCAGCAATCACCAGTGCAACGTAATGCAATTAGCAGCAATCACTAGTGCAACGTAATGCAATCAGCCAGCAATCACTAGTGCAACAGAATGTCATCTGATTATATACCTTCGATGGTGTGAACACTCTTTGCTCAACGGCTTGTACTCGAACGGCTTATCATACACGGGAATCAGTTTGCCACATGAGCACGTTTCCATCAGCGGCTCTTTGCACAGCACACACTTGTGGTCAATGGTGCTGCCGTAGCCGTGGCCGTGCTGGATAATGGATGCAAAATTAAAAAAAAAATGTTTGTAGTTTTGAAAATCTAAAACAAAGAAAATTTAAAAAGTACACAAACTCTGTGGTGGTGGTGATGGTGGTGGTGGTCGTGCTTATGAGCATCACCCGTTGCTTTCTCGTGATCGTGTTCCGGATTGTGCTTTGTTTCTTCCGTATTTTTAGTTTCTATCTACAAACATGTAGATACAATGTAGTCTGTGGTCACGCGGGGCATAATGTGACAAGAGATCATAGTATCAGAACAAAACACCGTGCCGGGAGCTCACCTCCTCAGCTTTGTTTTTGTCTCGTTTTTTGCGTCGATGTATGACAACGTGAACGTTTGTCTCCTCATCATTTTCGTCCGCAGAGTCATCACGACGTTCACGATTGTTCCTGTGTGTCTCTTTTGTGCCGCGCCGTCCGTGTTTCTGGCGTTCCTGTGGTTCGCCATGGCGCTGTCGATGACGCGCATGTTTCTTTTCATTCTCAGTGTCCCCCGTTGCCTGCAATGAAAATCGGTTTTTTCCAAACTATTTTGAAAACATGAAATTGGTCGGTTTTATTAGTGGCATGCGCGTTATACGGTCATTCACAAACACGCACTCACTCGCTTTCGATCACTTTTTTTACGAACTTCCACGACAACATTCCTCGGTGCGTCTTCTCTGTGATGGTCATAGTCTTCAGTTTCTCTCTCTGCGAGTACTTCGTCGCTTTCATAAGAGGGCGAACGATGGCGATTTCGGTTTTTTCGGTGCCTTGGCATAGTTCGATTAAAATGGAAAACTTTTGACCTTTATTATTGTAGCCCCCAGTAGATGATTAAAAATTGAATTTTACTCAAATACGATGCGCAAATAATAAAAGAGAGATCATGCAGTTGCCAACCGGGTGCCTGACCCACTTGGATATGATTTGCATGGCCATAGCAACTAATGTGATTCAGTCGTCGTAACAAATTATTGATAAGCTATCACTAGCTATCTGCAGGCTGCTGGCAACATCCATCCAGTTTTGTTCAGTTCGGTATTTTTTGGTATGGGATGTGTGCTGCAATTGAAAATTGTCTCTGGTCACGGCCACAGTATTTCCATAACATTCATTGCTCTAACATAGTAAGTTGAACTGAATATGATCCACGAACACGGAACTCAAAGTTGATCATGCCCATTCGCGAACGAAACGGACAGCGGATGCTGGCATAATATGGTCCGTTGGTCGTTCGCGCTAAAATTCCAAAATAACTTTGCCTTGCTGTGTGAACATAAAAGGAGATGAGAATTTTTTTTCTGCACACAGGTAGATAATCACAGTTACGCTGTGCGCACGAGAAATTTTTATGGTGATGTTCTACACACGCTGTGTGCGCATTTCACGTATTCTGAACGTGCTGTTACTTCTTCTTCTCTTCTTCCATACCCCTTTTTTCGACGATTGTTAAAGATAAAAACATTTCAAGGATAAAAACTCTTCAATTTTTTAGATTTCAAATTCATTTTTCCGACGATGCAGCCAAGGCTTAAATTTAGCCTTTTTGCACAAAATGACGGAAAAATGCGTATTCTGCGTGTGAAACACACCATTATTTGACAAATCAAAAAGGTTTCTGTGGGTATAAGACAACGGAGAGTTTGAATTTGACTTTTCTTTTAGAAAAAATAAAGGAACACGGAAAATTTAGCTCTTTTTAGTTGATCATATCAACATGCATGGTTTTGACACTGTATTACCCTCAATAAACCCCATGGGGGATTAATACGTCAGCGACTTTTAGGGGTGGGGTTTATTGGTGGGGGGATTATTGGTGGGGGGGGGGGTATTTACAAAAAAATTTAGGGGTGGGGGTTTGTTAAAAAATGGCAAAAATACCTTGCATGGCAGGCAAAAGAAAGTCGCAGAAAAACTTCTACTTTTCACAGAGATTTCCTTTTGTAACAGCCTTTTAGTAATGAAATTACCATTAACTCATCCACTTTGGGGCCTTTGGTAGCACAATTTCACCAATGTCACTGCATTCAGCCACTGAATTCACAGCGGTATGTGTTTCAAACAGGTTTCCAATTAACCCCCATGGGGGATTGTTTGTGGAGGGGATTATTCGGAAACTGGTTGGGGGTGAGGAGGTTTATTGGTGGGGGGGGGATTAATGGTGGGGGTTTAAT
>JASANC010001608.1:0-10946 GCA_030248135.1 Theristus sp. LFF4_11 | reverse complement strand
GGGGGGGGTACGTACACCCCCCCAGAGCACCAGAGACCGTCGGGTGGGGGGGGCACCGTGCCACCCCCCCCTAAAACCGGGCACCCCCCCCTCGAAAATTTGGCCGACACCCCCCCACACCCCCCATGAAATTTTGTCTGGCGGAGACCAGTACCGTGGGCCCAAACAATTTTTCGATGGGGGGGGTTTGGTGCCGTGGGGGGGTGCCGACCAAAAAGTGAGGGGGGGGGGGTATGGTGACCAACCTATGGTAACGTGGGACCCATAGTTGTTCTAGGGGGGGGGCCTGGGGGGGGCCGGCCCCCCCCCCAAAAATTTTCGAATCTATCTCTATCAAACAGGTTTTTTCGGCTCAGCTATTATCTATCTAAAAAATTTTCTCAGCCAGCTATCTATCTGAAAATTTTTGTCTTCGAAGACATAAAATGAGTCAATTTTTGACCAAAATTGACCATTTTTGCTCGTAATTCTTGAAATTTTCGCCAATTTTAGGTAAAATACGCGTTTATACTTGATTTTAGTGTATTTTTAGCATTATTTTGTTGTTTTTATAGCTTTTTAGCGTTTTAGCTATCTATCTATCAAATTTCAAAATTTTGACCGGCCCCCCCCCCCAAAGTCACATGGCCCCCCCCGCGGCCCCCCCCAAAATTTTCCAGCTATCTATCTATCTATCTAGAAAATTTGCTCCAGCTATCTATATCGGCCCCCCCCCCAACCCCTCGGCTCTGGAACAACTATGGTGGGACCCCCCCCAGGGGGGTCCCATGGGGGGTGCATTTTTTCAAAATTTTCTGTGGGGGGGCCACCCCCCCCCCACCCCCCCCATGAAATTTTTTCGCTTAAATTTTAAAGGAAAAAAGCCGAAAAAGGCTGTAGGTCGATCCGGTACCGGTCGATCCGGTACGGTCGATCCGGTACCGGTCGATCCGGTACCGGTCGATCCGGTACCTGGCAATTTTCTAGGGCGGTCGATCCGGTACCGGTCGATCCGGTACCAGTACCGTGGGCCCAAAAAAATTTTCGAGGGGGGGGTATGGTACCGTGGGGGGGGTGCCGACCAAAAAGTGAGGGGGGGTCAAGCCTCTGGGAAAGTGGGACCCCCCCCAGGGGGGGCCCGGGGGGGGGGGGTTCATTTTTCAAAATTTTCTGTGGGGGGGTCCACCCCCCCCCCCCCCCCCCCCATGAAATTTTTTCGCTTAAATTTGAAAGGAAAAACGCTAAATTTTGCTGCAAAATCTTTGAAATTACAATGAAGATGGTCAAGTTATCATATATTCAGCTTATATTATGGACTTTATAGACAAAAAATCATGATTTTCGAAAAAAAATTTAGGGTGTGCAGAAAATTTTGGGGGGGGGGGGGGGTTCCGCCAGACAAAATTTCATGGGGGGGGGGGGGGGGGGGTGTCGGCCAACTTTGCGAGGGGGGGGGGGGTACGATGGGGGGGGGTGCCCGGTTTTAGGGGGGGGGTGGCACGGTGCCCCCCCCCCCCCCCACCCGACGGTCTCGGGTGCTCTGGGGGGGGGGGTGTACCCCCCCACCCCCCCCCCCGCCCACGGTACTGTCCGGGACTCGGTCGATCCGGTACCAATTGAAATTTTCAGCTGTTTTACGGGTTTTTAGCGTTCAATTCGTTGTGTTTTCGATTTTTCTTTGGTTTCGGTGATTGCGAAACATTTATGCAGCACGGAAAGACATGAAACCGAACACGATTGTTGGACGACGACGACTTGCGACACTTTGTTGGTTTTGGTAATCGTAATCTGATTCTGAAAAAAGCAAAACAAGTGTACCATATGTTTTTTTTATTTTCTGAACTATTTTCCAGAAGAATAAAGCTCTAAGACGGTGAAAATTTGCAAAATTATCAGCTCAGCAAGAAAAGGAGAACAAAATAAAAATATGAAGACTGATTCGGTTCTTTTTTGGAGTTGAGGAAAAATGTCTGTTGTTTTTATTTTCATATTTCCAGCGAAAAAACCTGCGGTAAAATGTTTCAGACATCAAATAAAATGAGAGAAACGAAGAAAAATGGAAAACAAATCAGAAACAAATTGAATTGAATGCTAAAACAGCTGAAAATTTCAATTGGTACCGGATCGACCGAGTACCGGATCGACCGTACCGGATCGACCGGTACCGGATCGACCGCATGCCAAAGTGCGGCTTCCATAATATAAGCTGAATATATATATGATAACCAGTAGCGAAAGCGGGACCTTGGGTGAGGGGGGGGGGGTGTTTGCCAAATTTTAGAGAGGGGTGTCAGGTGCCTTCTCGGTGAGGGGGGGGTGCACGGGCAGCAAATTTTCCTGAGGGAGGTGCACTGGCAGAAAAATTTCGTGAGGGGGGGGGGTGCACGGGATCGCACGGGTAATACCAAATTTTTGCCTTAGAAAAACACAGAAATTCTTGTAAAATACAGAATATTTTGTGCAAACAAGCTGCTTGTTTGGTCAGAAACAACAAAATCTATGCAGGGACAGACACAAACGTCAAGAAAAATGCAAAAATTACGGTATTTTTGGAAAAAATTGAGATGAGATTGACCACCGTGAGGGGGGGGGGGGGGTGCGATCCCGTGTTTTCTCGCGGAGGGGGGGGGGGGGGAGTCTAGTACCCGTGTCGAGGTAAAGGGGGGGAGGGGGGGTACACGGGTATCTGCCCGTGCACGGGCAGGATTTTCGGCTGCGGGGGGGTGGACCCCCCCCCCCACCCCGATTTGTATACATACTTAAAAGTGATTTTTTTGATTTCTGATCAGAGGTTGCTTGCAATGAGTCGTTGTAGGTTCCTAATCCTAAACCTAATCCTAATCCTAAGCCAAGCCTTTTTGATAAGGTGAAAATGATCATTCATTCATTCATCATTCATTTTATTTCGCAAGAATGCGGGATGCTCCGCTAAAACTGTTAAGACAGCACGAGATACGGAGACCCATAAAACAACGTAAAACATAAAAACACACAAAAAACAAATCAGTACGTCGCACACAAAAAAGAAAAAAGAAAAAACGAAAAAGGAAAAATACACGGACACGAAAAAAGGCAAAGGGAAAAAGAAAGAAAAAATGTACGGATTTGAAAAAAAATTAAAAAAAATAAAAAAATAAATAAATAAAAATAAATAAATAAAAAAAAATAAATAAAAAAATAAATAAAAAAAAATAAAAAAAAATAAAAAAAAATCAATTTAGTTTTTGCATTTTTTTTTCCTGTGTTTTGGAGGAGGAGCACCGGAACTGCAGATGCAGCTGTTTTAATAATGATGCATTACGCCCACCCCCCCGCACTTTCGCTACTGATGATAACTTGACCATCTTCAATGTAATTTCAACGATTTTGCAGCAAAATTTAGCGTTTTTCCTTCAAAATTTAAGCGAAAAATTATCATGGGGGGGGGTGGGGGGGGGTGGACCTAGGGTTAGGGGAAAAAAAATCCGGATTTTTTTTTAAATTAAAAAAAAAATTTTTTTTTAATTTTTTTTTTACAAGTTAGGTTTGTTCGAAGCGTCTCGTCGAGCTGAGTTCATCTAGACTATTTTCAGAACGATCCGGAAAACTATAAGAGCGAAAATCGTGTTTTATTGAAATTATGTCCATTTCATAGAGGGAAAGTTGCATTTTCAACAGTAAAACAGGACAATTTTCGACGTGTACTTGAATATTGAACCGTTCTTAGTTGTTCCTCTTTAGAAAATTACCAAAATTTGACTGTGTTCAGAAATTCCTGTTTGCTGTAGCTAAGTCGGCAACCCCTGTCGACCCGGTCGCCCCCCCCCCAAGACACTTACTTTCAGGTTCAACCAGCTATGCTATCTGCCACATGGCGAGAGCCCACTCTTCAAATCATCGTATCGAAAACACGTACCATGATTTCGCGATCACGTTGCGGGCAACTGACAGACGCAAGTTTAACACGTTAGTTTAGCTCAGCACGCAAGTTTTAACATGTGGCCATGTTATCGGGTATCTGAAAAACGGTCGTGTGATGTGGTATTAACCAACATCTCCGCTCCAATTGTTTAACAATATATCGCACAACTCCATTGTAGACCTATAACATACGCCAATCAACAAAATATCATGTTCATCTCATGGCCTACCACCGACTGAAAAAACATGTTCTAAGTTGCAAGAAAACGATTTCTGAAACGATATTTCAATTCAGTTAAGTCATTTCAACGCTAAAAATTGACTCTAGAAGTCATCCAAATCGAAAAACATGGAGTACGTCGGTCAAAATGACCAAATAATGACATGTACCTAAGCACACAAAGAAGTTGGGAAGAAAATTTGGTTTGAACTTTCAAAAAATTATGCCATAAATCGAATTTTCAGAGCAAAGTAGAAGAAAAATTTTTCAATTTTTTTTTAAGTTTGAAAAAAAAATCCAAATTTAAAAAAAAAACAAAAAAAAAATAAAAAAAAATTTTTTTTTCAAAGCCCCTAACCCTACAGTCTATCTCGCTAATATATGCAACTCGCTGATTGGTCGGCTCCTCACGCTCCGCACCCCTGGGAACGGGATTCAGAAAATATCATGTTTTTTGTTGTTCAGCGGTTTGTTTTCATTTTTTTTTCATGCCGAAAAAATTCTAAATCAAAAACTACAAAATTCCAAACGTTTGAATTGGTAAAAAATTAGTAAACTGAAGTTTTTTTGGTTGATTGACGGCGACGACGTCGTCGAGAATTTTTGCTTTCAAACGTACCGCTGGCCGCTGCTGCGTGTTCAAAACAAATTTAAAACAAACAAACAAAATAACAAAACTTGCTTCCAACGATTTCGACGGTTTTCATCCCGCTTTTAACAATTGATTCATTGGGTGCGCCATGTCCATTCATTGTTGTTCAAAGATTGTTCACATTGTCAATAAATACTGTCACCTGCTGCGTTCTTCTTCTCTGTGCTTCGGACACACAGTAGCGGCCAGCGGCGGCACGCTGTTTTCATGCCTAAAGGCAAAAACTAAACCAAAAACCATAGACGACGTCGTCGCAGTCAATCAACCAAAAAAGACATTTTTTTGACATTGTGACCAATGCAAATTTTTGGAATTTGGTAGTTTTTTATTTAGAATGTTTTTTCGGCATGAAATAAACGAAAACAAACCGTTGAACAATGAAAAACATGATTTTTTCTGAATCCCGTTCCCAAGGGTGCGGAGCGTGAGGAGCCGACCAATCAGCGAGTTGCATATATTAGCGAGATAGACTGTAGGTGGACCCCCCACAGAAAATTTTGAAAAAATGCACCCCCCATGGGGGGTCCCACGTTACCATAGGTTGGACCCCCCCTCACTTTTTGGTCGGCACCCCCCCCTCTTCGAAAATTGTTTTTGGCCCACGGTACTGACCATGGGTGAGGGCTGAGGGAGGGGGTGTTTGCCCAATTTTAGGGGGTGTCTCTGGTCGATTTGTATACATACTTAAAAGTGATTTTTTTGATTTCTGATCAGAGGTTGCTTGCAATGAGTCGTTGTAGGTTCCTAATCCTAATCCTAAGCCAGCCAAGCCTTTTTGATAAGGTGAAAATGATAATTTAGTTTTTGCATTTTTTCTTTCCTGTGTTAAAGGGCAGGGGCACCGCCACTGCACATGCACCTGTTTTAATAATGATGCATTACGCTCTGGTCTGAAAAGTCGAATTTTTAAAACAAATTTATAATTTTTAAAAAAACAAAAAATGCCGATTTAAAAAAAATCGAAAAATTTTCCTTCTTATTAGGGTCAGTACCGTGGGCCCAAAACAGTTTTCGAAGGGGGGGTATGGTGCCGGGGGGTGCCGACCAAAAAGTGAGGGGGGGTCAGGGGTCGAGCCCGATTTTTGGCGAATCGAGGGGGGGTCCGCCCAAATTTGGGGGGGTCGTCCCGGGTGGGGGGGGGCGACTTGGTTGGGGGGGGGGGCTCCCGAGCGAGACCGAAAATTTTAGGGGGGGTCCGAGCGAGACCGAAAATTCTAGGGGGGGGGTCGGACCAAAATTTTTTCTTTACGATGACATTGTCTGGGCAAAAAATGGCTAGTAGGGGTCGATTTGGTGGGGGGGGGGGGGTGGGGTCCCGAGCGAGACCGAAAATTCTATGGGGGGTCGAACCAAAAGTTGTTGAATAAAAGTGCTAGAAACCACAGCATCCAGTCAAGGCCTCTCTCTAGTCATACATTTTGCTTTGATTTTCGTTCGGGTCGGGACATCTGAAAGCTACATGAACGAGACACGCTGCACGGGTGAGACTTGATATTGAAGTACAGTATTGAAATCATTGACGTACAAAGTGGTAAATGTATAACAAAGTGGTACGTATACAAAAAAACATACAATATATATTGAGATACAAACATGCATATAATATAGATACCTACAAATGAGAGAAATATAGAGATATACAGTCGAACTCAATAAAATGTGGAATCAGCTGATTGGTCGGCCGAGGGGAGGCTGCTCACACTCCGCACCCTTCTTTTTTCGTGGATCTGGATTCTATTGAATCGTGTTTCTTTTGAATGAGTGTGAATTTCCAGCACCGTTTTCATGCTAAAATAAACTCAAAGGGTTGGAGAACTGCGAAATTCAATTTTTTTTATTCAACAGCTCAAACTGCATTTTTTACTGACGACGACGACGACGACGTCGTCGCTTAATTTTTACGTGTGAACTGAAAGACAAAAGCCTGAAATGAGTGCGCTGTGTAGCCAGCTGAAGCTGAATTCCTAGCTGACCAATCGACATGCGTCGCAATTAAAAAAAATGCGTTCCGACTTCGCGGACGACGACGACACGACGACGACTTTGCTTTCATTTTTCATTTTCACCGTTTTCAAGTTGTTTTTGGTAAGCTGCTGTGTTCATTTACTTGGTGCGCGCAGCAAACCATGCACAGCTCACTCCTTTCAGGCTTTTATTTTGCAGTCCACACGCAAAAATTAAGCGACGACGTCGTCGTCATTAAACAAAAAATACATTTTGAGTTGAGCTGTGGAATAAAAATTTTCTAAATTTCGCGGGCTCTAACCTTCGAGTTTATTTTTAGCACAAAAAGGGTGCTGGAAATTCATAAAAACACGTTTCAATAAAATCCAAATCCACGAAAAAAGAACGGTGCGGAGTGTGAGCAGCCTCCGCTCGGTCGACCAATCAGCTGATTCCACATTTTAGTGAGTTCGACTGTACAAGAGAAAATGTCTCCATCGAAAGTCAAAATCAAAGGGGGGGGTGGTCAGACGGTCAGGATTTGGTAGAGGGGTGGTTTGGAAGGTCGAAATCTGAAGGGGGGGTCTGGCCCCCCCCCCAAATTCGAGAGGGGGGGTATTTTGACCAAAATTTGGGGGGGGGTTGCCCGGGTGGGGGGGGGGGGTGTCGACTTGGTTGGGGGGTACCCCCACCACCCCCCCATCTCGACCCCTGGGGGGGTCCAACCAATGGTAACGTGGGACCCCCCCCATGAAGGTCCCAGGGGGGGGGTGAATGTTTCAAAATTTTCTGTGGGGGGGTCCACCCCCCACCCCCCATTATATTTTTTCGCTTAAATTTTGAAAGAAAAACGCTAAATTTTGCTGCAAAATCTTTGAAATTACAATGAAGATGGTCAAGTTATCATATATTCAGCTTATATTATGGACTTTATAAACAAAAAATCATGATTTTCGAAAAAAAATATTAGGGTGTACGGAAAATTTTGGGGGGTCTCCGCCAGACAAAATTTCATGGGGGGTGTGGGGGGGTCCGATGGGGGGTGCCCGGTTTTAGGGGGGGTGGCACGGTGCCCCCCCACCCGACGGTCTCTGGTCAGTACCGAAGGCGAAAGCAAATTTTCGAGGGGGGGTGTCGTCACGTGGGGGGGGGGGGGTGCCGAAAATTTTTCAGTGGGGGGTGTCAGTCATGGTACAGTGACACACCCCCCAGGCGTGGGCGGGCCATGGGGGGTGCACCATTGTAGAAAATTTTCTGGGGGGGTGGGGTAGGGTTAGGGGGAAAAAAATCCGGATTTTTTTTAAATTAAAAAAAATAAAAATTTTTTTTACAAGTTAGGTTCGTTCGAAGCGTCTCGTCGAGCTGAGTTCATCTAGACTATTTTCAGAACGATCCGGGAAACTATAAGAGCGAAAATCGTGTTTTATTGAAATTATGTCCATTTCATAGAGGGAAAGTTGCATTTTCAACAGTAAAACAGGGCAATTTTTTACGTGTACTTGAATATTGAACCGTTCTTAGTGGTTCCTCTTTAGAAAATTACCAAAAAATTTGACTGTGTTCAAAAATTCCTGTTTGCTGTAGCTAAGTCGGCAACCCCTGTCGACCCGGTCGCCCCCCCCCAAGACACTTACTTTCAGGTTCAACCAGCTATGCTATCTGCCACATGGCGAGAGCCCACTCTTCAAATCATCGTATCGAAAACACGTACCATGATTTCGCGATCACGTTGAACTGAGTGAAAAAAGTTGAACTTTCGAAAAATTATGCCAAAAACGGCATTTTCAGGGCACATTAAAGAAAAAATTTCTTAAGGGGCACATTTAATAAAAAAAATAAAAAAAATGCTCATTTTTTTTACTTTTTTTAAATAAAAATAAATAAAAATTTTTTTTGACCCTTACATCTCTAGGTGCACCCCATGATAATTTTTCGCTTAAATTTTGAAGGAAAAACGCTAAATTTTGCTGCAAAATCGTTGAAATTACAATGAAGATGGTCAAGTTATCATATATTCAGCTTATATTATGGACCAGGGGTCGAGATGGGGGGGGGGGGGGGGTACAGTACCGGGGGCCCAAAACAATTTTCGAAGGGGGGGGTATGGTGCCGTGGGGGGGGGGGGGGGGGGTGCCGACCAAAAAGTGAGGGGGGGTCCAACCTATGGTAACGTGGGACCCCCCCCCCATGGGGGTCCCATGGGGGGGGGTGCATTTTTTCAAAATTTTCTGTGGGGGGGGTCCACCCCCCCACCCCCCCATGATAATTTTTCGCTTAAATTTTGAAGGAAAAACGCTAAATTTTGCTGCAAAATCGTTGAAATTACAATGAAGATGGTCAAGTTATCATATATTCAGCTTATATTATGGACTTTATAAACAAAAAATCATGATTTTCAAAAAAAAATTTCGGGGGTACGGAAAATTTTGGGGGGGGGGTCTCCGCCAGACAAAATTTCATGGGGGGTGTGGGGGGGGGCTGTCGGCCAAATTTTCGAGGGGGGGGGGGGGTCCGCGGGGGGGGGGGGGTGCCCGGTTTTAGGGGGGTGGCACGGTGCCCCCCCACCCCCCCACCCGACGGTCTCTGGTGCTCTGGGGGGTGTACCTAGGGTTAGGGGAAAAAAAATCCGGATTTTTTTTTTAATTAAAAAAAAATTTAAAAAAAAAAATTTTTTTTACAAGTTAGGTTTGTTCGAAGCGTCTCGTCGAGCTGAGTTCATCTAGACTATTTTCAGAACGATCCGAAAAACATAAGAGCGAAAATCGTGTTTTATTGAAATTATGTCCATTTCATAGAGGGAAAGTTGCATTTTCAACAGTAAAACAGGACAATTTTTGACGTGTACTTGAATATTGAACCGTTCTTAGTTGTTCCTCTTTAGAAAATTACTAAAATTTGACTGTGTTCAAAAATTCCTGTTTGCTGTAGCTAAGTCGGCAACCCCTGTCGACCCGGTCGCCCCCCCCCCCCAAGACACTTACTTTCAGGTTCAACCAGCTATGCTATCTGCCACATGGCGAGAGCCCACTCTTCAAATCATCGTATCGAAAACACGTACCATGATTTCGCGATCACGTTGCGGGCAACGGGTAGACGCAAGTTTAACACGTTAGTTTAGCTCAGCACGCAAGTTTTAACATGTGGCCATGTTATCGGGTATCTGAAAAACGGTCGTGTGATGTGGTATTAACCAACATCTCCGCTCCAATTGTTTAACAATATATCGCATAACTCCATTGTAGACCTATAACATACGCCAATCAACAAAATATCATGTTCATCTCATGGCCTACCACCGACTGAAAAAACATGTTCTAAGTTGCAAGAAAACGATTTCTGAAACGATATTTCAATTCAGTTAAGTCATTTCAACGCTAAAAATTGACTCTAGAAGTCATCCAAATCGAAAAACATAGAGTACGTCGGTCAAAATGACCAAATAATGACATTTACCTAAGCACACAAAGAAGTTGGGAAGAAAATTTGGTTTGAACTTTCAAAAAATTATGCCATAAATCGAATTTTCAGAGCAAAGTAGAAGAAAAATTTTTCAAATTTTTTTTTTAAATTTGAAAAAAAAATCCAAATTTAAAAAAAAACGAAAAAAAATAAAAAAAAAATTTTTTTTCAAAGCCTCTAACCCTAGGTGTACCCCCCCCCCCCCCCTCCCCCCCGGTACTGGTCGCCACCCCCCCCCCCCCCCGGGCAAACCCCCCCCAAATTTTGGTCAAAATACCCCCCCCTCTCGAATTTGGGGGGGGGCAGACCCCCCCTCCCAGATTTCGACCTTCCAAACCCCCCCCTACCAAATCCTGACCGTCTGACCACCACCCCCTTTGATTTTGACTTTCGATGGAGACATTTTCTCTTGTATATCTCTATATTTCTCTCATCTGTAGGTCTATATTATCTGCATGTTTGTATCTCAATATATATTGTATGTTTTTTGTATATGTACCACTTTGTTATACATTTGCCACTTTGTACGTCAATGTTTTCAATACTGTACTTCAATATCAAGTCTCACCCGTGCAGCGTGTCTCGTTCGTTTAGCTTTCAGATGTCCCGACCCGAACGAAAATCAAAGCAAAATGTATGACTAGAGAGAGGCCTTGACTGGATGCTGTGGTTTCTAGCACTTTTATTCAACAACTTTTGGTCCGACCCCCCCCCCCTAGAATTTTCGGTCTCGCTCGGGACCCCCCCCCCCAACCAAATCGACCCCTACTAGCAATTTTTTTTGCCCAGACA